>APFE030440055.1:136236-155571 GCA_000404065.3 Pinus taeda | reverse complement strand
AGCCAGCCAAATCCTACGCCCTATACCTCAGGGATCAGTGGTTGCAGTTTCAGATCAACACTTTGGCACATAGAGGTATCACTCCATTTCAAAACTACTCTCAATTCATGGATCTATGTGACATCAGCTCATCCAGAGTCAAGGCCAAGCTATCAGAGTTTTACGTACACAACTTGGCCCTTCCCAACATGAACTTGTGGGACCCTAATGCTACATTAGGGGATGTACAACTTATGGCCATGGCATCTTGGCTAAATCATGAAGAAGAAAGAGCAGCAGAGGTCCAAAACATTATGAACAGAGAGCTACATGAGCCACTATTGATTAGAGCAGAACCGGAGGATCCTTTAGCATTGATATCCACCCACCAGCACTTGGCCAATGACCCTCAGGCCCTACTAGATTACATGGGACGACAAGCCCAAGCCATAGCCCATTTTGAGGACATGGAGAGACTACTGGGGGATAACGGTGTTCATGCTTGCTCCTGAAGGTGGAATTCACTGTCCCACAACCTAAAGATTAGAGAATACCACACCCCCACAAGGATGAGGGAGGCCTTGGCAAGAGTGCCTCTCTACAAACAGTCCATGCAAAATCTTCAGGCCAGCTGGATCGGCCTCAAATTCACTCCTCCCTTGCTTTTGGGGTTGTTAGAGGGAGTCAGAGAAGAGGAGGAACACAAGCAGTGGAAAGAAGTGGAAATAAAAGCAGGATTTCATGACCATGAAGAAGATATCACTTCAGAGGCCTGGGATGTGAGGGAGGCAGTCAAGGCCATCAAGGACGATGAGTTGGACTAGTTGCTCAGAGGATGAGCAACCCATTTAGTAGGAAGAGTGACTCTTTACTAGCAGTTGGAACAACCGAGTCACTTGAATTTAGGAGGGCTGCTAGGCCCCTCGTAGTGTATAAATAGGAATTCCTCAACCTTCATAGTTTACTTTTGGAACTGTTGTATTTTTTGCGCTAGAGCGCTGTCATTTTCTCAACTTGTTTTCTTGTAGCTACTGTTGTATAACTTTCTTGTGATGATTATTTTTGGATAATGAAAAGCAGTTCTATTTGGCATCAACCCTGAGTTTTTTATAGGAGCCTGTAGCTCTTAGTATTGGGCCCAACCTAAGAGCCAAGGCCTCCTTCATGTATTGTTATTTGTTTTTATGTCTTTGCAAAATAATTTATGTTTAGTAGATTAACACCTTGTTGGTTACATAGGTCATGGTTAATGATCAGATAGGATTTTGCATGCTCAGATTTAGTTGATAGATTAGTAACATGGAAGATCTCTATAAAAAGGCCATCAAGCACCTCTGATCTCACATCTCCCTTAGTGGGATCGTGTGCTGGGACAAAGGTGACATTGCTTCCAACAAAAACGTTATTTTGCTTTGTCATGCAATTCTTAGTGTTGGAATCCTCATTTGCAGATGCTGATATTAGTAGTGTTTAAATGCTTCAGTTTATGATTTCTTGGTTGTAAAGTTATTTCATGTATTTCATTTCGAATAAACTTCTGTTCATTTCCTTTTGCTGTTACTTAGGTCATAATAGAGTGAAGTAACTAGGTCATAACTTTTCTAAGTGTTTGTTTGTTCTGTTTGAAAAACCACTTGCAGAATACCTGTTATCCTTCCTTACCTGCCCATACTCCATCCAACCTACCTGCTTCATCCTTCACATAGAACCCTTACCTTACATTTGCCTCATTCGCTTACTTTCCCATGATTCTCATCTTCTTGTGCAACGTCGTTTCATCCCTCCTTGAACAAAGCTAACCATCTGCGCCACTCCTCAACTCCATCCTCCAAGTCCTGAACTCCCCTATACCCCTATTTCACCTCCATATTCATTCCTCCACCTTTTTCCCTCCATCCATGCTCCAAAATCATATTTCTAAACATCCTGGAGAAAATTACAGACATCCTGTAGAAATTCCAGACATCTTATAGAACCCCTGTCGACTTCCTGTAGAAGCTCACGAAAGCGGTTTCTTGAAGGCCAAACTATGTGAAACCCTTGGGAAGGGTGCTAGGGACCCCTTAGGCCCTCTCTGAACCTTCCCGACCTCTTCCAAGCATTTCCTCTCGCCAATCCACCTCTGCACAGTCAAAACAGTTAAATCGTGTGCATCATAATTCTGACAACTTATTCAAAAATACAAAAAGATGGTTCTTTCAGATTCTACTGTAGACATAGCTTAGATACATGCATTTCATCTTCTTAGAAGTCAATGGCATCTCTCCCAGTAACTTGCATCCTCTTTCTTGCATCAGTAGAGCTAGCTGGTAAAATTAGGGTTTGCTAGGGTTTGCGTTTGCTTTCAGCTTTTCAGTTTCCTTCTGCAAATAGATTAGCTTCCTTCGAGTTAGCTTCCATCCATCAGTTAAAAAGATTCTTCTCAGAGCTTATAGAAGTTGGCTTGAGCCCCTAGTGGACTTGTGCTAGCTGACTAAGTGACAGCTGCGGCAAGAGCTAGTACTTGTGCATACAACACCGTCGCTTCCAAGTTTGTTACGAACTACTGGGTTGATAAAATTAACGAAGGGAGTCCCAGGAGTTGCAACATTATTACTACAATACTGGGGCCCACCACTCTTTTTGGCGTCGTTTCTGAGGAAGCGTTAGAGTATTGATGATTGCTGCTTTTCTTCTATTTTCTACTACAACCTTCTGCTAAGTAGTTTATTTCAGCAAGCGTAGAGTAGATTGTTTCATTTCCATTCTGCAATTTCATTTTTGCAAAAGTAGATTAGACATTTCCTGCTTTCATATATTAGAATTTAAATTCCGCAATTTCATTTCTGCAAGCGTAGATTAGCATTTCACCACAAGCGTAGCCTAGCATTTCATTCCTGCAATTTCATTTCAGCAAAATAGATTAGTCCTTTCCTGCTTTCATTTCAATTCCGCATTTTCATTTCAGCAAGATAGTTAGTTGCAGTTCAATCTATTTTAGTTTTGGAGGTACAAGAAGAAAAATACAAAAATCAACCAAAAAGATTTCCTTTCATGCATGGTAGGAGTAGAGATAAGTAAAAAAAATACTTGCACAACACCCCCCATTGCTTCACACAACCAACCTTCTCTCTTCTTCGATGGCTGTGATTAAGAAGAACCCTTGGGCGGACATCAAGGCATATTTAAAGAACCTCTAGGGGAGAAGAAGAAGAAAAAAATCCACTGGAGAAAATGGCTACAAGCAGAAATGTTGGGAGCAATACTTTTTCTTTCAACTCAATCGTTAGAGGTGAATGTGAGAATCTGATAGAAGATTTCAAGAGCGAGGTGAGGCAGTTTCTTGCCATGCAACTAGATACCTTACAGATCCAAAGGAAGAAAGAGGAAGCCAAGAGGGCTTTGGCCATCTTTCGTCCCAGGTGCACTAGAAAGCATCCTAGGAATGAATGTCCATTGCACTCCCTAGAAGTGTGTTTCGTCTGTGAAGAATACCATCCTATGAATCAGTGCCCTTCCTTGCCTAGACTTAAAGCTGCATATCAGAAAGCCAAATGAGCCATTGAATCACTCTATTATATGAACCAAAGGAGGCCATATGGACCCATAACCTACCAGGAGGGAATGCAAGAGACATCCCAAACCTATTACGACCCCTATCAAGCCACTTCCATGCCTTCGTGGGGTCCCCCTGCTCATCCTTCCTGGTCCACACCCCCTCCTTAGTTGTATCCTCCTCAATACCATGCTTCTCCAGTTGCTCATTCGTTTCACTCTTATGGTCAGCCACAACCTCAGTGGAATGCACCTCATCAGGGGTGGAGGCCCCAGTACAACTCTCCTCCTGCTCATTTTCCTCCACCACCTGCCCAACCACAGCCCCATTCGCATCCGTCTCAAATATACACCCCCACTCAGCTATCCGTACTGCCATTTCCAAAAGCGCACATTGGAATAGCTCAACCCAATTTCAAAGATGAGGCATAACATGTCCAAATGACTCCTCTTGAGCTCGATGATCTTCACCATAGCTCAGGAAGGGTATTGCAAAACAGAGATTATATTGACAACATTGAAGGACCAAAGGCAAAAGAAGATTCAAAAGAAAATATCAAAGAACCATGGGCTACACTTGATGAAGAGAAGACATCAAAATTAGAGATCGAGAGAGTTCCCTCATGGTTACCATCAAATCTTCCATGTATTCAAGAGAAAACTCAGCAAAAAGAGGAAGATGTGAAGGTCATGATAGAAGAAGATATGGAGAATGATCCAGATCAACAAAAGGACCAAGGATACCAGAGCTATATTGAGATATGGTTTTAGACGGTCACTAAGTTGTAGCAGTCCTCTCTTCCTCAGCTGTGTTTGATCCCTTCAAAGTAAAATCATTTGGTCTCTGAAATCCGGATCGCTGTCAAAGCATGCATTTCAAGCCTCCACATCATTTTGTCTCTAATCTCGATGTGCACATGGCTCCATTGGAAGTATTCTTACACTTGAAAATGATTTTGTTTTTCAAGTAGGGTAGGGTAGAGAAAAAAAAAGAAAAAAAAGAGAAAAAGAAAAAAGAGAAACAAGAGAAAAAACTGAAAATAAGAGGAAAATAAAGATCTAAGGTGAAAGCCTCCTCGGAGGTGCCTCAGATCAGCTCATTTATTGAAAACCTGCATGAGGCGGTCAATGGGTTGAAAAAAAAAGAGAAAATAAAAAAGAATAAGATCCTTGGGTGAAAACCTCCCTTGGAGGCGCCCAGGGCAGGCAATTAGGGTGAAAACCTCCATGAGGCACCCTAGTTGTTTTCAAAAAAAGAGAGAAAAAAAAGAAAAAAAAAAGAAGAAAAAAATAAATATACTTTCTATTGAATAATTGCAGGTTGCAAGAAGAACATTGCAGTTCAGGAGGATCGCTCAAAACAAAGACAGAGGAAGTTTTGTGCCTTCTATAGGAAGTTCTGTGTTTTCTACAGGAAGTTCTGTGTCTTCTACAAGAAGTTCCGTGTCTTCTACATGAAGCCTACAAACAAGCCAAAATCGATCTCCGAAGAGGACCATAAGGCTAGGAATATGTCCATGAGGCCTGCAAGCATCCATGTTTCCATCCCTCACCCTTCTCCATCAACTTTTCCATCTCATTGTGCTTCTTTCCTAAAAACTGTGTGTTCTACAGGAAGTTCCTGTAGAAATTACAGGATTTCTACAGGAAGCTAGAAATGGATTGCAAAAAGGCAGTTTGGCGAGCATGATAGCTTCCTAAAGGGTTCATCAGTCCTCCTACCTTCTTCAAACTCCTCCTCCATAGTTTCCATGTCTACATTATAGCCCAAGCTCATTTTTCTCACCATGTAAAAAACTGCAGAATGCTTGGAAGCAAAAATACCCAGTGCTGAAATTTGTTTTTTCCATAACTTGAAAACTGTGCATCCATTTACAAAACCATTTTACAAGGAGTTGTATAGGGATGATGGAAACATGCTCGAGCAATTTCAGCCAATTTTGGTGCACGGTTTCCAAGAAATCAGCCTCCATCACCTTTAGCCATTTTTGCATTTTCTCCATATCCGTGCATCTGTTTCAAAACCTGTTTCATGGGGAGATGCATATGGGTGACAGTAACCTACCCAAGCAGTTTCAGTCGATTCCAATGCAAGGTTTTTGAGAAATTGATCTCTGTAATCTTCAAACATTTCCCATTTTTCTCGAAATCTGTGCATCCATTGATCACGATTTTGCTATGGGAGATGCATAATGATGATAGGAATATGCTCAACAAGTTTCAGATTGATCTGGTCTATCATTCGGGAGCAATGACAAAAACAAGTTTCTGGCTTGTGAAAATTCAACATCAGTAGTTTGAGGGTGCAGATCTGAACGTGGAAGCCAGCTCCTGCAGTGTGGATCTAGCTAGAGGATACCTGCACAAGAAAATAGCCATGAATCAACAACCAAGCCACCATGCAACCACAGAAACCAATGCATGCAACAAATGAAAGGCCACAACACCTCACAACAACCATTCGACTTCCAGGTATGTGACTAAAACTTGTTCCTCTATTGCATGAATCTAATTGAATAACTGCATGAATGAATGGAATTGTGGGATTAAGGCACAAATCTATAAAGGTTAACCCGACATTACCTTCTCTAGTGCTCAGCCGGAAGTCATGCAGTATACATGGACAGTCGACTCACGTGAAAATTAAAACAACAAGGAGTGTTGGCCATTTAAAACTCAGTACAATTGATGGCAGTGATTACAGGGGGAAGCACACAGTTCATGAACAACACTATCATTTGCATGTGGCCACATACACCTAGCCACTTCACTCCCTCACCGCAAATCACACAACAATAAAAAAAATGCTCGGCTGACTCTCACCACCCGCTGATTAATTTGCACCTGCAACGTTCTTAGCCGAAGTATACATCCTCCGCTCCCACAATCTGTTAACCCGTCGTCCTCCATGAGCTTTTCGGCCTGGTTCAAAATTCTCCCACATACCGGGTTCATTCGGAGGCGCAGTGGCGCTCTACAGGAAACGGGGGGGGGGGGGGGGGGAGGGGTCTTCTACAGGAAGTACGACACAGCTTCCAGAGTAGAAAAGTTTGGACTTTTCTTCTTCGAGTTTGGAGTTCGAGGTAGGCTTGAAAAAACACTGATTCAAATGGAAAATGGCATCAACCCATGGTACTCATCCACCCATATTATTCATCGACCCATGGACTTTACCCATGGTATTGTAAATGGCATCTGCCCATGGTATTGTAAAATCCACCCATGGAATTGACCCGTGGTATTGTAATCGAAAAATACTATAAGTAACAAGTCACATTTCGTAAAAGGACAGATTGTCCGCCACAATGTAGCCTTTACAGTTCAGAGGCATGTAGCCGCCACATCTCTTCTCAGTGATAAACTACCATTGCCCTAGCTAGTTTATTTCCACTTGGGTTTTAATAAAAAGTTTCTTTGTGGTTTTGTTTATTGGGCATTCTCCTCTTTTTTCCTTATGGCAATTCAAGTTTTCAGATCTTGGGGGTCTCTCCTCCCAAGATCCATTTCAATCTTTCAGATCTTGGGGGTCTCTCCTCCCAAGATCCATTTCAAGTTTTTAGATCTTGGGATCCTCCTCCCAAGATCCGGATCAGTGGTATCAGAGGAGGTTATGATTCCATGGGAATGAGGGTTTCATGCATATTTCAGTTTCAAATTTTGCTGCAATATTCAACAAACTTTAGGCATGTGCTATAACCTCCACAGAGCACTTTCTTGGGTCAAGAGATTTTATTTATTTATTTTTTTTTTGCAGGAATTTTTTTGGACGACGAATTTGCAAATCAGATCTGAAACATTTGGTACAAAATTTACTAAAACAAATACCAGATCTGGATTCCTCTCGAAAAATCACCCAATTTAAAAAAAAAAGGGTCAAATTGGAGTTCGAATGTGGGAGATATCGCTAATTTAATATCAGCTATTTTATCAGAATTTTTGTGACGACGAAACTGTTGCAGCGCGAATTTGAGATCTCAGAGTGTCTAGATAAGGATTTCCAGCTCATGGGAAGATGAAAAATGATCCTTTTGCTTCTAAAAATAGGTTACATTAAATATTCTAAGCTATATTGGCTGAGTTATGTCTATTTTAATTCTGGAGCAACATTTAGAGTGGGTTCCCATTGGAGACGTGCCCTTCCACCCCACTTTAGTAGGCACCTGCTTCACATTCATCAGTTTCAACATAGCAACATTCGACTTGGGTTATTTGGAGATGTGCCCTCCCACCCCAGGCTACGTAGGCACCTTCTACTTCATCAACAACCAAAATCATGTTTATGGGTCAACCGCATAAAATCCTTGTCATCGAAGTCCATTTGCTAGGCTGCACACTGTTAGTATCACAGTTGATCACAAGCATTACAGAGTATCTCTATCCTCAGATCTTCATTTGCCATGGTTATGGGGCATCCACAAACCCACACTTCATCACTATCATCATCATAGTTGGTCACAAGCATTACAGGGTATCTCTATCCTCGGATCTTCGTTTATCATGGTTATGGTTAACCACATAAAACCCATATCTTCAGTGGCTCTTCATATTCAACAAAGGCTTCACAGGAGGGAACTTTACACAATGGGGACCATTGCTTCTTAAGGAGGGAGAAATGATCCAAATGGAAAATGGCATCAATCCATGGTACTCATCCACCCATATTATTCATCAACCCATGGTATTGTAAATGGCATCTTCCCGTGGTATTGTAAAATCCACCCATGGTATTCATTCGCCCATGGAATTGACCCGTGGTATTGTAATGGAAAAATACTATAAGTAACAAGTCACATTTTGTAAAAGGACAGGTTTTTCGCCACAATGTAGCCTTTACAGTTCAGAGGCATGTAGCCGCCACATCTCTTCTTTCAGATCTTGGGGGTCTCTCCTCCCAAGATCCATTTCAAATTTTTAGATCTTGGGGGCCTCCTCCCAAGATCTGGATCAAACGCTCTTCCATGCATGATATGTTCGAAAGGTGGTGAATTAAACTGTTTTGAATAAGAAAGTATGAAACAAGTCTGCCTGTGAGTAAAAAAAAAATAGCACCTGCCTGTGTGTGGCACGGAATTTCTCAGTCGATTTTGTATCAAAATTCTCCTCCACGGTTCTTGTTAACAAATTCCTTCTGTAGAAACGATAAACCACTGTAAGGGCTAACCTGTGCATAAAGAATGTGACTTTTATGTGGTTGGGGATAAAAATTAAGTTCTGCACTCTGTCTGTGAGAGCCTAATTCCCTTTTCATAGTCGAGTTTTGGGCAGCAACAACATTCTAACCAGGGATTTGGTGCAAAGTGAAATATAAACACTTGAGGGATATTGTCTTCCAAGTTCTGGGGAGGAAACCATACACAAAATTCCCCTTCTGATCAGAGCACAAGCCAAAATGAAGCATTCTCATCATGCTAGGATGGTTTATCAGAAAGGAACCCTTAGATTCCAGGAAATTGTGGGAAACTCCCGAGGTGGTAGACCTATTTACCCGTGCCAATTGGATGACCTTCTGTGACAGAATCCAATGCTATGATGATGAGGTAATAGAAGAGTTCTTAATGTCCCTGCAACCTAAATCCAAGATACTGGCCACTATAAATTTCAGAGGGTTGACCTTAAAGCTTACCTCACCACTCATTAGAAGAGAAAGCCAGTGGAAAAGAAACACAAGACAGACCACCACAGAGAGAACAAGAAGAGAAACGAGGAAAAGGTGAAGTTGCAAAGCCTAAAGCTGTGAGAGGAACAATGGCACAAACACCCAGGGAGAAGAGATTGTAGATCAGGGCAGAAGGGACTGAAAAAGTCCAAGCAAGTGAAGGCACACCCAAGGCAACCACAACAAAATTAAAAGAGAAGGCACCTCCAGCCAAGCATGCCAAAATAGTGAAAACCGTTTCTACAGGAAACAATGAAGACCGTTTCTAAAGGAAGCTAGAAAACTGTTTCTACAGGAAGTCAGAAAACAATCACACAAGACTTTCTACAGGAAGCATGGAGACAAGGCAACAAAAGGAAAAAAATCGCCTGAGATTTTAGCTAGGGAGGTAGCAGCTGTGCTGGCCACCCTAAGCACATCTCCAAAGCAAAAAGGGAAGTGAAAGAGGGAGCCTTCCATGTATTTTAAGGCAAGAAGGAGCATGCAGATAAAAACTGGCAGACCCCAACCACAGTCAAAAAAGCCAATTACAATTGTAGACACCCTAGCTACACAAAAGGAGGAGTCTCCTTCAAAGATATTCATCACCTATGAACGGAGAAGCCCGAAGAGATCCACCTGGAGAGAAAGAATGAAAATGTTGGACACAATAGCCTCTCTACAGGATGTTGAGACTGTTCTACAGGAAACTCGGGCTAAGCTAAGAGAGACCAAGAAATTGGAGGAAAAGGCGGCCAAACAATCATAGGAAGAAGGAAAGACAAGGAAACATCTCATGAGCAGCAAAGAGAGGACAAGCTGCAAGTTGAGGTTGAGGCGCTAATAAAATTGCTACAAGAGAAGGAGCATAGGCAGTGGAAAGAAGCAGAGGGAAAAGCATGGTTTCATGATCGAAAAGAGGACAACACTTCAGAAGCTTGGCATGACAAGGAGGCCACTAGGGCCATCAAAGATGAAGAGATAGATTGGTTGCTCATAGGATGAGCAACACTTTCAGTAGGGGGTGATGATGAGCCCAAAGAATGGATAATTATATGGGCTCATTCAGCCTTCTAATTCGACTTAATCCACCATTCTCATTAGTTTATTGCATGTTTTTTATTATATTTATGCTAATAGAGTGAATTGGGTTAGTCATTATGCCAACAAGTCTAATGTGTGTTTTATGTAGTCTTTTTGGTCAATTTGGAGAGAAAATCAAAGGTTTAAATGAGCACTTGGTAGCCAAATTCGTGGAGAGGATTTTTAGGAAGGTGTCCCCTTCATTTATGGGCCCTTACCTCGAATTCTCCACCATCATCTTGGAGTTCAAGGGCCACCAAATCGATTATCACAAGGGTAGCCAAGCAAGTCAAGTAGGACTGCTGTTAACTGCAAGTTTTCGGCAGTCGAGTCCCTAAAGTTTAGGAGGACTTTTGGTGTCCTCAATTTGTATAAATAAGAAGGCTTAGGGCCTCATTTGGGGTTAGCCAGTAGTTAGTCACTTTCTAGGCAGAAGTTAGCTAGTTTGTAGTTCGGTTTTTAGTCATTTTTTAGGCAGTAGTTTAGCTCTCCATTTCAACGCATTTTCAAGTTTTCCTTGTGGACAGTTTTTGGAATGTAACTATTCTTTTGATCAATAAAGATGAATCCAGCTTTGCACCAACTCTAATCTCTCTTAGGAGGCTGTAGCTATTGGGGCTGGGCCCATCTCAAGTGCCCAATACCTCCTTTGTTTGCTTTCATGTGTCTTTGCTACATTCTTAAAATAAAATCTGTTATTTAGATTAAAATATTGCTTTGTTACTTAGGTCATTTTTGATGATTAAAATAGCTTTTCATGTTTAGATTTACTTGATAGGTTAATCACAAGGAAGATCTTCAGAAAAAGGCTACCAAGCACCTTGGATCTCACCTCCCCCTCAGTGGAATCATGAGCTAGGACCAAGGTGACCTTACTGCCACCAAAAACGCTATTTTGCTTTGTCATGCAATCCTTAGTGTTGGAATTCTCATTTGTAGACGCTGATATTAGTTGTGTTTAAATGCTTCAGTTTATGATTACTTAGTTGTATAGTTATTTCACACATTTCATTTTGAATAAACTTCTGTTCATTTCCTTTTGCTGTTATTTAGGTCAAAATAGAGTGAAGTAACTAGGTCATAGGTTTTATAAGTGTTTGTTTGTTCAGTTTGAAAAACCACTTGTAGAGTACCTGTTATCCTTCCTTACCTACCCATACCCCATCCAACCTACCTGCTTCATCCTTCACTTAGAACCCTTACCTTACATTTGCCTCATTCACTTACTTTGCTATGATTCTCATCTTCTTGTGCAACATCGTTTCATCCCTCCTTGAACAAATCTAACCATCTGCGCCACTCCTCAACTCCATCCTCCAAGTCTTGAACTCCCCTACACCCCTATTTCATCTCCATACTCATTCCTCCACCTTTTTCCCTGCATCCATGCTCCAAAATCCCATTTCTGAACATCCTGTAGAACCCTTGCAGACTTCCTGTAGAAGCTCACGAAAGCGGTTTCTTGAAGGCCAAACTCTGTGAAACCCTCAGGAAGGGTGCTAGGGACCCCTTAGGACCTCTCTAAACCTTCCCAACCTCTTCTAAGCATTTCCTCTCGCCAATCCACCTTTGCACAGTCAAAACAGTTAAATCGCGTGCATGATAATTTTGACAACTTATTCAAAAATACAAAAAGATGGTTCTTTCAGATTCTGCTGTAGACAAAGCTTAGATACATGAATTTCATCTTCTTAGAAGTAAATGCCATCTCTCCTAGTAACATGCATCCTCTTTCTTGCATCAGTAGAGCTAGTTGGTAAAATTAGGGTTTGCTAGGGTTTGCGTTTGCTTTCAGCTTTTCAGTTTCCTTTTGCAAATAGATTAGATTCCTTCGAGTTAGCTTCCATCCATCAGTTAAACAACTTCTTCTCAGAGCTCATAGAAGTTGGCTTGAGCCCCTAGCAGACTTGTGCCAGTTGACCAAGTGATAGCTGTGACAAGAGCTAGTATTTGTGCATACAACACCGTTGCTTCCAAGTTTGTTACGAACTACCGGGTTGATAAAATTAAAGAAGGGAGTCCCAGGAGTTGCAGCATTATTGCTGCAATACTGGGGCCCACCACACTCCGATCCAAAAAATTCAGAGTCTTCACCAAAATATAGGTCAAGTTGGGCTGCGCCCAACAAGCCCCCAACACTCACATGTGAGTCTTCCTGATTCACTCAACTATTTTGCCTTTGAAATTTGCTGTGATGCCATTGTAGGCCTAGTTGAGCTGTTGTAGAGTCTCTGTTACCTTATTTTCCTCACTACGCAGTTCCTCTAGCAGTGAATCTATCACATGTTTTGCAACCTTCTGTACCAATGTTGTCTCCCTCTATCGAAGTCGTTGAATCTTCTCATCTACTGCCTACAACAATTGGAGGGCCTCATCCTGCCAAGGCTGAGTCCTCTTTGTTAAGACATGTTCTGCCTTCTTCAACTCCTTAATTTTCTTTTGGAGTGCCTTTGAATCATTGATCTTCACGAGCTTTTGTGATATTGGTAAGGTTTTCACAGATGCCTGAATTTCTTCTAACTGCCACTACTTCTATTGCATTTCTTCCTGCGATTTTTGTACATTTGGATCTTCCTGCAGCGAAGTCCAAATTTGTATAATTTCATTAAAGAGTTTTCCATAGTCTTCCATTGCTGCAGAGATGCTGACCATTGTTGTGTTTAGGACAATCTCTCTCTAATCCCGTACTTCCTGTGGCGTAGTTGGCTGCAACTTCATCTGCAGCTCATCGATTTTCATTTCATACTTTGATTGCATTGCATGAATTTTCTCCTTGTACCCTTCACTGCAAGTTCGAACTTCATGACCTTGTCTTCTACTGGCTCTTCCTCTCAGACATCAAGGCCCATAATTTCTGTGCATCTTGCTTCTACTGCCTCCTTGATCTTCTTGTGCTACTATGCTACTTGATCCCTTTCTTGGATCACCTGCTCAAGCTTCTGCCAAAGCGTAGCTCACACTTTTTCTACTTGAATATTTAGCTACAAGGTGTGTTGTTCGCGCAATTTCATCTCTTTTATAATTTCCAAGTGTAGCTTGTGTAATATTTGCAATGACACTGTTGCAATGTTTATATTGATATGCTTCCATTCCTTATCTTACTACTGCAGTTCGGCAAAGTCAAATTGGTGGTCTCCTACAAGTATTCGTGCTAACCTTGCTGCAAGCATAGGATCTATCTTCCTTTCTACTCCAACCTTTTCCTCTATTTGTGCTGATTGTCTGACCGTCTTCACCAGTATCTTCAATTCTGTGATCCACTTTGTGACACTGGTTAGAAGCGTGCCGTAGCGATATTCTACTATGTTCCAGGATTTAGCTGTCGTCTCCTAAATCCTATCTCTGATCTAATCCAAGTCCCCATCAATACGAACCATTGGTGTGATGTACTTCGTTTTATCTGCCTTTTTATTTTTCTTGATCTTCGTGGTAGCTTCACCCTATGCTTTTCTCTTTTCTATGGAAGCTTATTTTGTTTCTGCATTTTCAACCTCCTTATTCTGCTTATCTCCCTGAGGAGGATCTTGGAGACCCTCATCATGTTGCTCCTCTGCGTATGATTCCTGCTCATCCTTTTCTTTGTCCTTGTCTTTTTCACTTGCTTTGTCGTGCTGCGAAGTGTCCTCTTCTTCTTCTGTCGTGTTAGTGTCAGTCTTTCCAGCCTTCCTCCAGTGATAAAATATGCTCTTACAAAGTGATTTTGAAGTGTCAAGGTCAAATTTTGTCATTTCAGTGAGTCTTCAAGTAAAATTTGGTCACTAGGCATTAGGTCTAGGGTTTGCTCTCACTCTTTTCAAAGTTGCCCAAATGCCAATCTATGTCATTATTCAGCTGCGTCTATCATCATTCATAGGGTTGTCATTATCATCTCAGTGTCTAATGAGTCATTTTACACCTTGTTCATGCTTCAGTTGCGCCTAGGTAAGGTCATTTCCCTCTCTTAGGGTTTTGAAGGCAATTTCTCTTGGATGGTCAAATCATCAGCAAAACTTGTTTTCTGATGTTCATACACCTTCCCCTATCCTTAAAGTACCTTACCAAATGCTTCCCATCACTGAGATTCCCCAAATTCTTCATTTTTGCACAAACCCTAGTTTCTAGCTACAACCTGTGAATTTTCTAGGTTGGGCCTGTGTTTTGCCTTTTTGGACCCCTTCCCCTCACTCAATCTCTGAGATTCCACTTTCCCCTACTTCCTAACATCCCTTCCTACTTCCAAAAATTTCCCCAAGAATTTAGAATCCCCTTATCCCCTTCATTTCGACAAAATTCCTTATTTCACACATCGGGGTAGGTTTAACTCAAATGATCTTTCTGAGCAATCAAAGATGAATTTTGGAAACCTGAGAGAGTTTTTTGTCCACAACATGACAAGGAAGAAAACTCTCCTTCACGTTTTACATAGGTGTCATGGTTATAGAGAAATGTCAAAAATACTGTTGCCTCAAGAGAATCGAATGCACCTCTGAAGTGAGCTTGGGAAAATCAAGATTTCTCCTAGCATGGTTAGCCAAATGACTTTCTTGATGACTCAGATGATAACTAGACACAAAGAGCTTTCCCATGAGCTATTATGAGCTCAATTTGGAGTTGATGAAGGCATTCAAAAGTTGACTGCAACAGCACTCTTCCTTGAGGCAGCCTCATTTGGCACATTTTTACCAGTCTTGGGAGATTTGATTTTTGATAGGTCAAATGAACTCCAAATTGAAACATTCTAGATTTTTTGGAAAGTAGACTCAAAGACCTTTCCAACGAGCTATCCTGTGCCCAATTTGGACACTGGGAAGGCCTCCAAAAAGCATCTGAAAGTTGTGCTACGCGTTGGGAAGGTTTTCACAGTGTAATTTTACAAGGGCGCTACGCGTTGAAGGGGCGCTACGCATCCGGCTATTTTCACAGAAATGCACCTACAGCCCAGCAAAACGCAGTTTTGACTAGGTTTGACTTTTTGGAGTGGATTTTGATCCTCCTTGATGTAAATGATGTAATTTTATGATACTTTGACACTTATTTATCTCTTCTAGAAGATTCATTCATGAAAAAGGCAAAAATTTAATGAATGAATTGGTTTCCTAGCTTATAGAGGCAAGTTGTTTTGACTGCCTAGATTTTAGTACTCAGTTTGGAATTGGTTGAAACAGCTCCTAGGATAGTGAGCTCGACCCCTAGAGGCAAGGAAAGATGTTAGCTTGCCTATATTATGTACTTTCTTAGTCATTTTCATGGTTGGACTCTTGAGGGAGAAAGTTTCTATTGTATTACTCATTGTATCTCTGCATTTTTGGCAAAGGAAGAAAGACCAGGGTTTTGCAGTCCTTTTTGGGATTCCTGTGGTTACATGTATTGATGGTGTGTTTCTCTTTGTACTTGTAAGTTTGTTATGTGAATCATCTTCTTACTTTTTCTTCTGCAAATTAGGCAAATGAAGTGTTAAGGTAGAATTCATGGTTGCTATGCTCTGCCTTTAAGTTTGCTTAATATCAATGTTTTCAGCTGTTTAAGGAGAATTCAAGGTGATTGCTTGCTCTCCTTAGCTCCTCACCAGTCATTCTCATCCATCCAAATCTTTCAAAAGCATCAATACAGTCTCCTACCTCGCCCCAAAGAACCCCCTGCAAAAACTGTGTCCAATCCCCGCACCCAAAATTGCCTTTCCCCAATTTTCCACCAAAACCCTAAAAATCCCAAATCAAACCTTTTTTATCAGTTTACTAGCCTAAAATCAGTGTTCTTTATTGGTTATCTCTGCCCATTGAAGATCTTTGCCGAGATAGACCGGAGAGAGCCCTCTCCTGCCCCGTAGGGCTAGCTACGAGGCTAAGTGGTTTGATGTTGCCTTGGAGTTTACCTTTTTCAGCTTGAGGTGAAATTCCAAGCGCTAACATATTGGTGACCATACTGGGAAAGAACAAATGGTTTGCTTGTTGATGTCATTTGTTTTATAAGCTACAGACGGAGCCTGAAGTTATGCCAGGTAGCCTTCGAAACGCTTTTGCTTTGCATTAGCGAAAGTAGATAAACGCTGCTTCAGTCAATCTCCGGTCTAGCTTGTAAACGTGACATTTAACTTGTTAATTACCCCAGTACATGTATCAAGTTCAGATCTGATGGTTGATGGTGGACACCGATCAGACACTTGAAAGGCTGAAATCATTCACCTGGCGACTCTAAATCATTTTCGAGATCAGATCCAAAGACTCCACTAGAGGATGATCCCGACCAGCAAAAACATGAAAGGACAACATGGACAGATCAGGTATTCAAGTTGGAATCTCATCCAAGACATTTTGTTCTTTGTCATAAATTATTTCTTCTCTTTTCCCAAGAATGTCAAGAAGGCTTTGCAAAGTATACTGTATTTGAGAAGAGATCCGCAGCCTGCAGTTGATTCTTTCCCTTTGAAGATTGTGAATACCAAAGATTTGCATACCTTTGAGCTTGATCAAGACCTTTTTTCTAAATTTTGTGATGACCATCTTTAGATTGATGAACCTAAAAGGACCAAGACTGATTCTATACCTACTGTATATACTCCTACACCTTGTAAAATTCCAGATCGGTATAAACCTCTTGTTTTACCTTCTATTCTCCATGCTTTCCTCAAAAACTATGATCTATACTTACCGAGGTTTGATGGTGAAAGTAAGAATGTCAACGCTAAGAAACATGTGTAGAATGTTGAGAATTTTCTAGACCTTTTTGAAGTTGATGCAGAAGATGTCAGTATAAGGATTTTTTCTCTTTCTTTGCAAGGCAAAGTCAAGAGTTGGTTCAAAGCCCTGCCTGATACAAGCATTTCAGATTTCCAGCAGTTTGTCAAAGTTTTTCTTGATAGGTGGATGATCGGGCAAAACCTTTTCTTGATTATAGAAGAGTATAACCAGCTGAAAAGATTGCTAGGGGAGACAGTACAACAGTTTTCAGCCAGATTTAACCAAGTTTATTATTCAATGCCAGTTGAAATAAGGCCTACTCCTAGATCTGCTCTCTTGCACTATCTGGGTGCCTTTGATCCAGAGATGGAGTTTCAGCTGAGAGAAAGGGATATTGTAACGCTTTTGAAAAACAGTGCAGTAAATGTGGAGGCGCATCCGCTGATCCGAGGGGCAAGGTTGAAAGAAGAAGAGATGAAAAACATAGATCCGGTCGAATCAACATCTCTAGAGGTGAAACTTGACATTTTGGTAAGTGCAGTGGAAAAAATGATGGACAAGATCAACACAAGGAATGATGATTATGTTCTAGCTCATGCCTCGCTGATTGAAGAAGAACAAGTTGCTGCTCCAAAACATTTTGTTTCTTATCCTAGTTGTCATAGATCTGATAATGATTGTTTTGTAGATCACCTTGGCGAAGAAAGAACTGTTGATATGACCTGCATGCTTGATGATATGTTTTATACCGATGATTTACCTCAGTTTGATCAGTATGATGATGATTATGTTCTCCAAACAAAAGCTAATCTTACAGACAAATCAACAGCTAGTTTGTGGGGGGAGGAAGTTCACTTACAACAACTTGAATACAATGTTTAGCCATCACATATCAGCTATGACAGTGACGAGGAAAGTGCAACAAATTTTGAAGTAAGTGAAGGATCTTTGCCATTTTGTTTTGATTCGTTTCAGTTCATCATAGATAACTACCATGCAATCAGAAATCAAATGTCAACAAGTCTTGATTTGAATCATCTTGAGAGCAATGAAAATTTTGTTCAAGACTTCTCATATTCAGATTTGCAACCCCCGAAAGCCATTGACTGTCAAGTTGCAGCTGAAGACTTGGAAGTGGACACACATGATTTAATGATTCAAGGTGACTTCGTACCATTCTGTTTTGAATCGTTTCAGTTTTTGAAGGGTAGATTGCATAGTCAATTTTCAAATGAACAACCTATAACAAATCAGCAATCTCTCAATGTTAATGTTGAGGATGAGACAGATAACAAAATTCTTGAGCAGCCTGTAGCATCAGATTTGCAGCCACCAAATGAAATTGAAGGGCAGATTACAGATGAAGCTGTGGAAGACGAAATTCATGATTTGATGATGCAGGAACATTCTATACCCTTTTGTTTCGAAGCATTTCAGTTTATAAGGCAGAATCTTTGTAAAATCCCTCAAGAAAAAGATGAACAGCTAGAAGGATGTCATACATTTTCAATGGATACATTACAACAGTCTTTTCAAGTTTTTCATGATCCAATAGCTGATGTTTTGGATGAGGTTTGCAGTCAAAGACTTTCTCCATTGACTATATGTGAGCTTGAAATGTGTAACTTGATCCGGCAGCCAGTTTCTTTGTCATTTTCAGCAGAGGTCTCGTCACAAGGCTTAGATCAAAGTTTGCATTCATGGTATGAGGAAAAGAGAAGTAATCCATTGGATGAGCTAAGTTCTAGTGTACTCGAATTTCAAGATCCTTATGCAGTGTTTTTGGAGGCGGATAGAGAATTCATATCATTCAACAGATCTGTTTCTAAGTTATCATGGGAGTTGCCTTTTAGTAATTCTCTCTTGTTGTTCATAAGTGAGCACTTGCAAAAAATTCGAACATCATATGGAATACTTACTTGGTTGCACTGGTTGTTTCATTTCACTTGATTAAGTGATGAATGAAACTGTTAGAGTAGGTTGTGATGAATAAGCTCCCCTTTGAGCATCATTTCTAGTTTTTCGGTTGTGTTTAAGTATTGAGTCAGTTTTTAGTTGAGTGAGAGTCAATTTGTCTCATCCGAGTCATCAATTTTCAGTCATGCATTTTAGTTTGAGTTTTTGACTCCATTGCCCAATGGATAAGGCGCTGGTCTGCTCTCCCAAAGATCTGTCGTTCTTGGCACCTCCAAGGAGCTACCATCCCCATTGGAACCAATGTTAGTGTCAGTCTTTCCAGCCTTCCTCCAGTGATCAAATATGCTCTTACAAAGTGATTTTGAAGTGTCAAGGTCAAATTTTGTCATTTCAGTGAGTCACTAGGCATTAGGTCTAGGGTTTACTCTCACTCTTTTCAAAGATGCCCAAATGTCAATCTATGTCACTATTCAGCTGAGTCTATCATCATTCATAGGGTTTTCATTATCATCTTAGTGTCTAATGAGTCAT
>APFE030440055.1:119659-129695 GCA_000404065.3 Pinus taeda | reverse complement strand
CCCCCCCCCCTCAGTATTATTTCCAACATCTTCTTATACCACTGAAGCTCCTAACAGCTTCCTTAAAATTAGGGAGGCTTGGCTCCCAAAACTCGAGATAAAAATAAGTTATCCTCCACTTGCTTGGCTACCTCCTAGTGCATTGATTTGGCTATTTGTACTCCGAGCTGCATGAAGGGGAATTCGAAGTGGGGAGTAATAAATAAGGGGGATTCCCTCCTATAAATCCTCTCCTTTGTCCACTTCGAATTATTGCTGCCAATTTTCCATTGAATCTTTGACTTTGTCTTCAAAATTCAACAAAAATCTGCATTAAACACATATTATACCTTATGGCATCATAACTAACTCAACTCACTCCATAAGCGTAAATATAATCAAAAAACATGTAATAAGCTAAGAGAATGGTTGATTTAACTATGTTAGGAGGCAAAATGAGCCCATATAGTTACCTATTTATGGGTCTCATCATCACCCCCCTACTGAAGGTGTTGCTCATCCTCTAAGCAATTTAGTCCATCTCCTCATCTTTGATGGCCCTAATGGCCTCTCTAGCATCCCAAGCTTCTAATGTTGTTTCCTCTTCCTTGTCATAGAAGCTTGCTTTTCTGTCTATCTCTTCCCACTTCCTCTACTCTTCTTCTTTGGTTCTCCCTTCTAGCATTCCTAATAGCAGTGGTGGACTTAGTTTGAGGCCAATCCAATGGACTTGCAACCTCTGCATTGAGTGCTTGTACATTGGCACTCTCCTCAGTGCCTCCTTCATCCTCATTGGGGAATGATATTCCCTAATCTTTAGTCTGTGTGGTAAGATGTTCCATCTCCTCATACATGCATGCACATAGTAATCCCCAAGTAGCATTTCCATGTCCTCAAAATGTGCAATGGCATGTTCTTGATCACTTATATATCTAGGGGAAATTTGAGGATTATTTGCAAGCAGCTAGTGTGTGCTGATGAGAGCAATAGGATCTGATGGCTCAACTCTGATCATTAGTGGCTCATTCTACTCTCTGATCATCAATCTTTTTACTTCAGTTGCCCTTAACTCCTCATGATTCATCCATGAAGCCATGGCCATTAATTGTAGGTCCCCTAGCTAGCATTGGGGTCCCACACATTCATGTCTGTGAGGGCCATATTATGCAGGTAAAATTCTGCCATTTTTGCCTTATATTCTGTTGTGCTTTGGTCACACAAGTCCATAAATTGTCTGTATTCTTGAAAAGGCATTGTGCCTCTTTGTGCCAAAGTCTTTATCTGAAACTGTATCCATTGGTCCTTGAGTTATAATCCATAGGATTTTGTTGGTGTTCTACATTGTAGTGCCTCCATGGATAAGCCAGCCATACATGCCAGCTGGGTTTCTTTCTCCTTTAGCTGCCTTCTTAGTAATTCATTTTCTGTTTGGAGTTGGCTTCTTGCAATTGCCTCCCTATGTCTAACAGCACTTAACTTCCTGCCCATTTCTCTAAGTCTGTTCTCCATATGGCCAACATCCTCAACTCCCTTGGATTTGGCTATTTGCATCCACCTATGTGTTCTTATTCTTTCCTTCTCCATTACAAAGAATAGTGGAATTGCAAATGTTTGTGGAATTATCCTTCCTCTTCCAAGAAGATGGTAATAGGAGGCAAGGCTGGGCTGGGGATCAGGTTCTTGTGGCTTTGTAGCTACTTCCTTCCCCTTTGGCTGCTCTTCCATTGTTTTCTCAAGCTGTTGGGTCTCATGTAGCCTTGACAGTGTCTCCTGTAGAACTGTTTGTGCCTCCTATAGGACTATTTTTGGGTCCTGTAGTTGCACTTTTTCCTTCCAGGTGGAAGATCTAGGAGTTCCTCTTTCATATGTGATAGGGGTTTTAGAGGGAGATTCTCCCCCTTTAACAGTGGGTGAATCTTCAATTGTGATGGGCATTGTTGAAGACGGCTAGGGTTTTCCTGTTTTTATCCTTATGCTTTTCCTGGCCTTGAAATACATGGAGGCCTGCCTTTTTCTCTTTTCTTTTGGCTTAATTAGTGTGCTCAAGGCTGTGAGGACAGCTACTACCTCCCTTTCTAGGGTCTCAGGGGACCCTTCCCTTTGTTTTGCCTCTGCTGCCTCTTTTTCTCCTCCTTCTGCCTCTTTTTCTATCTTTGTTTGCTTTGTTTCTTCCCCCTTTTCCTCTTCAATCGTAGTTTCTTCCTCCTCCTTTTCTTGTCCTGCTGAGTCATCAGTTGCTTCACCTTCTTCCCCTTTCTGCTCTTCTTCCTCACTGTCATAAGGATTGATATCATAAGTGAGAGCCTTTATGTCATCTTCTGTTGTCATGTTTCTGAAGACTTCCATTGCTATAGGGAGTGCGAATGTATGGAGGGCTTCTTCCACTAAAATTTTGATTAATCCATGGTGAGCCAGTTGATCTAGACTCCCTACCTTAAACTTAATGCTGGAGTCTATGAGGGACTGTAGGAGGAAATAGGGGATGCTGAGATTTTGGGGTGTTGGAGTGTCCGTGCCATATCTCAGCTCATGAAGGATTCTAAAATGGTAGCCATAGACTATGCTATACCTCCTCTCATAGGAAATATATCTAATGATTTGGTAACTAACCTCATCCCAAGGGTAGGGTATGCTGGTCCTTCTAATGCCATTTTTATCTTCTACAGGATGTTCATTGTCTTGGAAGAAGTTTTTCTTGCAGCCTGTCAAATTGGTTTTTCATCTTTGCTCCAGTTAATCCAAGAGGAAGGGTAGTAACCCTACTGATAAATTCAGGGCTTATCTCCATGGAAAGACCCTAAAGGTGATAGTGGCATGTGTTCTTGAGTGAGGAACTAAAGAGAGGGAAAATTCCTGGGCAATTTCCTCATCAAACCCTTGGAATTTCTCAAAAAAATTCATCCAAATTGTCCTTGTGAATATGGACACTACTTGGGGATGTTCATGGAGCCTGGTGGAATTAGTGGGCTCCTTCCTCATGAATCCTCCTGTCATTGTGCTTATACCCCTTTTGAACCAAATGTAGAGATGGAGACAAGAATTTTGAAGAAAATAGGAAAATTGTGTTTTTTGTAAAAACAGACGGAAAATTTTTATGTAATTCCTCTTCTTCTATGGACTAAATTCCTCCTTAAAATGATATCATTCCTTGCACATATTGATAATCAAGGTGGGTATGCATGGAACCTACGTCCTCCAGCCAGAAATCGAGCAAAAAACCCGTGTTTTCTTCTTAAAAACAGCTCACTGCGCCTCCTGTAGAACTGCTTGTAGGTGCTCCTGTAGAACCTGTAAGTACTCTGTAGACAACGCCGAGAGCAGCAAGATGGGTGAGAGCGATGGAGAATGATGGTTTCAAGGTTGCGGGGTGACAAGGAGTTGTTGCAACTAAGTTTACGAGGAGAGAATGAGAGAAAAGGTGGTGAGAGTGCTCGAGGAGGAGTACTTATTAGTTCTTTTAGATATTTCCGGTGATGGGGGTGAGTTGGAAAAAATGTACGTTGGCCATATTTGGACCGTTTTCCCCACCTGCCTTGTCATCATGGTTCCTTCCTTCAATCACCTCTCATTATTGCATCAGAGTTTACATACCCTCCACTACCTATCCTTGGTAACTTTCTCTGAGTTGACTATGCGCACGTGTGGGTGACATCTTCATATGAGTGCAGTCAACTAGATGAAGGTGGCCAAGTTAACTGGCCACCTTTTCCTCATCCAACCTCAACCATTTCATTTGCTCATGCATATCTTTCAATTACACAAATGCAAATAGAGGAGCAGGTTAGTCACTTACCTGTGAGTCGAATGTATGTGTTGTGTGGTATTTTGGCTCCTTTTACTACTGCATGCTTGTATTTCCTTTGCTGCATGCTATCTTCTTTCTGATGTGTGGCTATTTTCCTTGTGCAAGTTTCCTTTGGCTAGATCTAAGCTTTAGATTTCTCCTTCAATCCTCATGGATGCACTTCTTTTACTTTTGTAGCTTGATTTTAATTGGATCAACTACTATAGGAATTCCTACAGGAGCTCCTGTAGTTGCTTCTCCCTTTGAAATTTCAGCTTATTTCTATGTTGGTAGAAATGAGGATGATGCTAGAGATGCAGGTGGATATGGAGAGATGCTAGGTAAGCTGCAGGTGATATTTGAGGTGTTGCTTCCTCTTTTATTTTTGTTTTTTTTCCTTTTTACTAAAAACTGGTTTTCTGTGTTTTTCTGTGACAGGAAGGGGGAAAATGATGATGATGATGTGATGTAGGTGTGGAATGGATAGCAAGAAGGGTTGATAGTTGTAGGAGGGTTTATATGTTCTTCAAGAAGCTTCCCAACCCCTCAAACTGCTTTTTGGAACCATTTCTGGCTCTTTGTAATTCCTACAGGAGCCTCCTGTAGAACACACAGTTTCTGGAAAAAACAAAGTGGGGTGGAAGAAAGGTCAGAAATGATGGAGAAGAGTCTGGAGGAGATGAAAAAGGTGCTGGTGTGAATGTCAAGGCTCTGTGGCATCTTGTCTTGCTCTCTGTGGTCCTCCTGCAAACCTGCAATGCACATTAAAATTCAATTTTCTTTTTCTTCTTTTTCTCTTTTTTTTTTTGAAAACAACTAGGGCACCTCAAGGAGGTTTTCACCCTAATTGCCTGCCCTGGGCACCTCCAAGGGAGGTTTTCACCCAGGGATCTTATTCTCTTTTCTCTTTTATTTTCTTTTTTGACATCATTGGGCCGCCTCAGGAGAGTTTTTCAACCCAATGATGGGACTTCAAGCACCTCATGGAGGTTTTCACTTGAGTCCTTATTTTTTCTCTCTTTTTATTTTCCTTCAGTCAGTGGGTGAAGTGGAGGCTAAAACATGCTCCACTACCATCACTGTCTTATTCAAATCTTCAATGAACTCTCGCTTGGAGAGGAGCTTCTTGTAAATTTTAAACCAATGTCCATTGACAAGCATGGCGATGGCTTCATCATCAATGATTTTGATCAGGACTAAACCATTGTCATTGCATTTTTCCATAGTGTAGGGTCCCGGCCATCTGGTCCTCAGCTTGCCTTTGAAGTCTTTCTACCTTGAAGCATAGAACAGTTCCCAATCTCCCTCTTGGAATTGCTTCACCTTGATATTTTTGTCATGCCATATCTTCCTCTGAAGCTGAACTACCTCTGTGTGGAGAAGGGCCTGCAATCTTTGTTCATCCAATCCATTGATCTAGAGTAATCTTTCCTTCTATGCATGGTTGAGGTCTAGGTCCAGCTGAGCTGCCATCCTTAGTGTATTGAATTCAAATTCTATTGACAGAAAAGCCTTCTTTCCATAGACCAGCTCATAAGGTGTGAACCCTGTAGTGGTCTTCCATGTTGTGTTGCAAGCCCAGGTGGCCTCAACTAATCTATCCGCCCAGTCTTTTCTGTTTCTACTCACCACCTTGGTCAGAATTCCTTCCAAAGCTCTATTAGTGACTTCCACCTTCCCATTGGCTTGTGGATGGTAAAGGGTGGAAGTCATGTGCTTGATTTTATGATGTGTGAGTAGGTCTTCAATCAAATTGGAAGTGAATTGGCTGCCTTGATCTGTGACCAATTCTCTTGGATACCCGAACTTGTAGAATATGTTTTCTCTCAAAAACTCAGCAACTTTTTCCTATGTTTCTTCTTTGATTGCTTTTGTTTCTCCCACTTTGTCAGGTAATCGGTGCACACAATGATGTGTTATTTCTATCTTGAAGGAGGGCTGATAGGACCTAAAAAGTCCATGCCCCACTTCTCAAATGGCTCAAAGGCCACTTGAGGTTGCATGGGCATCTCATCCTTTGGAGTAGGTTTCCCCATCTTTTGACACCGATCACATTGGTTGGTGTATCTCCTCACATCTTGATGAAGAGTGGGCCAATAGTACCCTTCTTGCAATATTTTAAAGGAAGTTCCCTTTGCTAGAAAATGACCTCCACAAGGCCCGTCATGACAGGTTAGAAGAATTTAAAAGACTTCCTCCTCCCTGACACATCTTCTAAATATCTGATTTGGGCCAAGTTTGAAGATATTACCCCTAATCTAGGTGAAAGGGGTGTTTTTCCTTACTATCTTACTCTTCTCTTTTGAGGACAGGTGTGGTGGAAACTGTGCTGAAACCAAGTAGTTTGCTATATCAGCAAACCATGGAGAGAGTATTGAAATAGAAAATAGATGTTCATTTGGCATTTGATCATCCACTATTCCTTCTTCACTTGCAGGCAAATTTACTCTAGACAAAAAGTCAGCAACAACATTTTCTTTACCAAACTTATCAATAATGGTTAGATCAAACTATTGTAATAGAAGCAACCATCTAATAATGCGAGCATTTACATCTGGTTTGTTCATTAAATATCTAATTGTAGCATGATTAGTGTGCATGAAGGTTTGATAGCCTGTGATATAATGTCTGAATTTTTTTAAATAATGCACAACAGCTAGGAGTTCCTTCTCGGTCACTGTGTAATTTAACTCTGCCTTTGACAAATTTTTGCTTGTAAAGTATATGGCATAAGGTAAATTTTCATCAATTTGTCCTAAGGCTGCTCCTATTTCTTTGTTCGAGGAATCTATGTGAATGTGAAAGGGTAGGACCCAATTTGGGCCTCTAAGAATTAGAGCAGTTACTAACTTTCTCTTCATCGTATCTAGGGCTTCTTGACAGTTTTTATACCATATTAGCTCAACATCTTTGCCTAAAAGGCCAAACAAAGGAGAGGCTAGTTTACTGAAATCTTTAATGAATCTTCGGTAATATCCAGCTAAGCCTAGGAAACTTCTGACATCTCTTACCTTTTGAGGAGGAGGGACCCTTTGGATGATGGCAATTTTGTTGGGGTCCACCTGCAATCCTTATTGAGATATTGCATGACCTAGCACGGTCCCTTCAATCATCAAAAATTCATATTTTTCCAGACTGAGAGACAGTTTCATCTCAATACACTTGTCTAGAACTTTTCCTAAGTTAGATAAAGCTTCCTAAAAATCAGAACCATAAGGAGTAAAATCATCAATCAATATTTCTAATGCATCATGAACTAATTGGGAGAATATACTCAGTACCGCTCTTTGGAAAGTGGTTGGAGTGTTACACAAACCAAAAGGAAGGACCTGGTATGTAAAGTTACCCCAAGGACAAGTGAAAGTGGTCTTATATTCGTCTTCTGGGCTGATTTGAATCTGATTGTACCCGCTGAACCCATCTAGGAAGGAGAAAAAAAAATTCCCCGCCAAACCATCTAACACTTGATCTATGAACGGTAAAGGAAAATGGTCCTTTTTAGTGGCTTTGTTCAATTCTCGATATTTGACACAGATTCTCCACTTGCCATTTTTCTTTGGCACTAGCACCAAAGGAGAGACCCATTCACTGTCAAAGATGGGGTAGATGAATCCTGCATCAAGCAATTTTTGTAATTCTTCCTTAACAATGTCTTTAAGTGCTGGATTCATCCTCCTTTGAGGCTGCCTGACTGGTTTGAAATCTTCCTTAATGTATATATGATGAGTACATACTGAAGGGTGCACTCCCTTCATCTCCTTATAACTTCAGACGAAGGCATCTAAATGTTTTCTCAATAAGCTTCATAGCTCCTTCTACTGGGAAGTGGATAGGGATGGCTTGATTTTCAAGGTTCTTTCTGGGCCAAACTCTATATTCTTAACAAGAAGAGAGGTCATGTCGGCCTCACAGAGATCAGTTGAGGGGTAGTTTTAGGTTTCTCTCACTATGTCCTCTAATGGTAAGACATTGGGGGGTGGATTTTGAATAAAATTTTCAATCATATCATCCTCATCTTGCAATTTTCCCCCTATTGTGGTTTCTAATGCACAAAGTGGTGCAGAATAGACTTCATCCTCATCCTCCTCCTCCAACCAGAGAGGTAGATCATGTTCTAGCAAGGGTTGGGCAGGAGGGTATAGGATTAACTGTTGGGTGTGGAGCATGATTGCTCAGAGGTCTTTGTTTCAGCTGAATGTATACCCCGGGAAGTTTGTACACCCCTCCATGCGAGGGTGTGCGGGGGGGACTTTCCCCCCCCACGGGGGTTCGGGCGGGGGTGGGAGATCCCCCTTGGCTGGGGGGTCCGAGGGCCAGCAGTTCCCCGACGGAGGTTTTGGGGGCAGTGCCCCCGAAGCTAAAAACAGATGTAAAATTGCCTTGTAAAAGTATAGTAATTTCTAGTCAATCTGGGTCATTCATTAGGCGGATGATCTGATGGTAGAACTTATGTTTATTTTAGGGTTATTTTGCCCTAGAAGGCAACCCCCTCTCTTTGTATGAGGCCATTGTATTTGAGGCTATGTAATAGATGTGTATTCTTCGAGCAAGAAACAAAGAGGTGAGACTGTGAGAGAAAACAGAGGATATTATAGCAGATCTACTGTAGGTTGTGTCTCTTCATTTTACTGGATAATAGAAAGGAAGGACTAGTTGTTCGGGGTGGATGTAGCCCAAACTGGGTGAACCACGTATATATGTGTTTCCTTTGTTTTATGCATTTTCTGTGTTTATATTTCTACAATATTTTATGTGTTCCATTGCTCCGTAACTACTTGGACATATGCTCGTTCTTGATGGTCACGTTCCCAGCTCAACAGTTGATGTAGGCATCGGAAGTAGCCAACCAGGGTCTTCCCAAGATGAGAGGATACCTAGTGAGCTTTGCCTTCAGCTGGAGAACTAAGAAATCAGCAGGGTAATCCCAATAATCAATGGAGACCATCACATCTTCCACAATCCCTTCAAGGGTCATGGTGGAGTGGTCTGCTAGCTACAGTATTGTCGTGGGCTTCCTCAAGTAGCCCTGGAGGTTAAGTTTGAGCATTGTGTCCTTTGTCATCACATTAATGGAAGCTCCCAAATCAATCAAGGTATGTGGGATCATGGTGCCATTGATGTGGACATCAACTACTGGGCTTCCAAGGTCCAAATATTTTAGACATATTACTTGCCCCAACATCGGGTCGTATAGTTGTCCTATGACATTGATGGTTGGGGCATCTCTCTTGCGCCTTCCTGGATGCCTACAGCACTTCTCTTTGATCAACCTATTGTAGATAGACACCTTTTATGGCTTGGAGAAGTGGTACCTTCACACATAATTGTTTCAATTCTCCTAGAAGTTTAGTTTCTTCTAGGGTAGGTTGTGTTGTCCCGGATAGTCTCTCAAGAAAGGGTGGAATTGATTTAGGTTCGCTTTCCTCTTTATCTTCCTTAACCTCCCTAGGTGGAGGTTGGTTAACTGGGAGAACCTTCCTAGATCGCAGGTTAATCTCCTGAATCTCCACAACATAATTTGGGCATGATGGTTCCCCACTATATACTTGTTGAGCCTGTCTATTGTTCAGGTTCGGGTTCAACTGGGTAGGCATTTAGGGTTGCCTTGGTGGAGCAGAAGGTAATGGTTATGGTTGAGCAGGTGGTGGAGGCAAAAGAGCAAGAGGAGAGTTGTACTGGGGCCTCCACCCCTGATGAGATGCATTCCACTGAGGTTATGGCTGAACATAGGATTGAAATGAATGAGCAGCTGGTTGGGCATGATATTGAGATGGGAAGGACCAAGGAGGAGGCATGGACCAGGAAGGATGAGCAGGAGGGCCCCAAGAAGGTATGGAAGTGACTTGGTTGGGGCTGTAGTATGCCTGAGATGTCCCTTGCAGCCCCTGTTGGTATGGTCTAGGTCCATGGAGTCTCCTTTGGTTCATGAAATAGAGTGGTTCAGTGGCTCCTTCATCCACTTGGTATACAGCTTTAAGTCCGGGCAAGGAAGCGCACTTATCTGTAGAATGATCTTCTTCACAGACTGAACAAACCTCTATAGAGTTCAATGGACATTCATTCCTAGGATGCCTCCTGGTGCGTCTAGGACAAAATATGGCCAAAGCCCTCTCCACTTCCTCTTATTTTCTTTTGATATGTAAGGTATCCATTTGCATGGCAAGAGTCTGTAGCATCTCACTTTTGAAGTCTTCCAGCATGTTTCCAAATTCACCTTTAATGGATGAATTGGAAGAGGAAGTACTGGCTATGGGTTGACTCCCCCTACCTTTC
>APFE030440055.1:42172-118740 GCA_000404065.3 Pinus taeda | reverse complement strand
AACAATAATAATATGAAGCCACAATAGTAACATTAGTGGGCTTATATGGGGTACAATAGTAACAATATGGGCACTATGTGGGTACATCAATATAATAAGTGGGTTGTGCTAATAAAAATAAGGGTTACACTAGTAGTATAGGGGCCTAACATTCTTTGTGGCTACTCTATAATGGTTTCTAAAAGCATTCTTTATGTCCTCATAAGATAGTTGGTAGATGTCTCCCCAGCCAACAGATGGAGGGTGCCTAGAAGGTCTTCTGGAATTCCCCTAAGAAGGACCAACTTCAGAGATTCAGGGTCAAGTATACCCCTGGCCCTTTTATAGCTGAGTCGAAACCTCTCTTCATAATCTTGCAAGGATTCATCACTTCCCATGGTCATTTGGAAGATTTCTTCTTTGGTATCTTTTGACCTACAATAGTCTCAATACTTGTCATTAAAGGCCTGCTGCATCTAAGCCCGAGTTGTGATGATATTGCCAAGTAACCCCATGAAATAGCGAATGTTGCATCCTTGAGAGTAGAAGGGAATAGCTTTAACATTTGCTCATCTTCTGCATAGTCATAGGTTCAACAGATGACAACAAACTCAAACAAAAAGGTGTCAAGGTCTTTTGTAGTCGAACCATGGAAGTGAGGTAGGGTTGAAGGGCTTATATTCTTCATTTTGGTGTCCCCATTGGTCTCCTGAATGGGAAAGGTACCCTCTATTCTCTCTCCTTTTCCCCTAGCATTTCTATTTTCAGCTATTGGCTCAAGAGGGATGTTTTCTTCTTCTTCTTCCCCTATAGGTTCTTCAAATATCTCTAGTTGTTCACCTAAAGGTTCTTCTTGATCACTTCCACCGAAGAAGAGAGAAGGTTGCCTGTGTGATGTAGTAGGGGTGTTGGGTAAGAATTTTCCTGAATTATCTCTATTCCAACGAGGCATGAAAGGAAATATCTCTAGTTGGTTTTTGTTTTTTTTCATTGATTGTACCTACAAAACAAAAATGGATTGAACAAAACAACTTGCAACTAACTGAAATGAACTTGTTGAAATGAAATTTGTAGAATTGAAGAGGAAAGCAAGGAAATGCAGAATTGAAAGAAAGGAAGTGACTAATCTACTTTTGTTGAAATGGAAATTGCAAAATTGAAAAGGAAAGCAAGGAAATGCAGAAGTTGAAAGAAGTGACTATTCTACTTTTGCTGAAATAAACTATTTAGTAGAATGTTGCGATAGAAAACAGAAGAAAACAGTAATCATAAAAGACTCTGACACTTCCCCAGCAACGGCGCGAAAAAGTGGTGAGCACTAGTATTGCAGCAATAATGCTGCAACTATTGGGTTGCCTACTTTACTCTATTCAACCTGGTAGTTCATAACAAACTTGGAAGCGACGATGATGTATGCACAAGTACTAGTTCTTACTACAGGCTATCACTTGGTCAGTTGGCACAAGATCACTAGGAGCTCAAGCCAACTTCTATGGATTCCAGAAAAAGCTCTATATGTGATGAAAGAAAGGAAAGCTTACTCTACAGAGGCTACTCTAATTGCAGAAAGAAAAAGACTAAAATGTAAAGTAAACCTAGCAAACCCTACTTAACCAACTAATCCTACTTTTGCAAAAAGCATTATGAAAACCATTAAATGAATGCCATTACCTACTCAAAGAATTAAACAACATATATTCAAGCTATTTCTAGAAGTAAATGAACAAAAAACATCATTTTGGATTTTTATGTATTTTTATGTGAAATTGACATGCATGTATTTTATTGTGTGACGGTGGAAGCGAATAGGTGGTGTTGAAGGGCGACTTTGGGGTTTGAGGAGATGTAGGATGGTGTGGATGGGTCCTAGGAGGTCTCAGGTGGCCTTCTGGAGGCTTTTCCCACACTCAGCCTTCAAAAGAAAGGCTACAGGAAAATCTACAGGAGGACACAGGGGATCTACAGGAGGTCTACAAGAGGATGCCTAGAGCAATTTTGAAGGTTCTTGAGGTTGTGAGAGTGGGTGGAACAAGTAGGTGAAGGTTGCGATGATGTTAGGGCGCCTAGGGTCCACCAAGAATCACTAGGAGAGGGAAAGATGATTGGGACAGAGGAAGAGGTCCTATGGAAAAATGCAAAAAAATAAGGCAGATTTGAGGTGAACTTTGAGCGACCTGTAGGGCATGGATCAAGGAGAGGATGTGATGAATGAAGGTTGACCTGCTATTAGAAAAGATCTGCTACAAAAGAACTGATATTCAACCAATAAGATCAAGCAAGAAAGGAAGTGAGCACATCTAAAAACAAAATTTTGCATCAAGCTAGTCTAAACTATGATCTATGGAAGTGAATGCTGAGAAATGCTACAAGAAAAGAAAGCATGGAAGAAGAATTATTGCAAATACAGAAATGAGCATGGTGGAAGAGATCTAAAGCAAAGCATGAACCTTCTAACAACTACAAACACTAGAAATCCTATGGAGAAGGAAAATCTATGTTTTTGGGATAGCAAGAGGGTCTTTGCCTCAATTCATAGTCCCAAAGGGAGGAAAAGAGGCCAAGGCACTATTTCTAGCCTTTTGAATATTCTTTCTATCACTGCTTAACCTGCTATGGAAAACACAAGTGGAAACAACCTTCTAAATCACCAAAAGCAACCTAGTCTTAACCAAGAAAGAAATTCATCTAACAGCAATTAATCCATAAAATGAAACAAAACAGATAAATACAAACAAGAGGAACTTGGTTGCTTGGATTGGGCCCTAATCCAAGAGCTTCAGCCCTCTGAGGTAACTTAGTGCTAGCTCAAAAATGATCTCATCTTTATTATCAAAACAGTGATAGGATTACATGAAACTGTCCACAAAAGTAAGCTCGAAGTTGAGCAGAGTTCTACAATAGCAAAAGTACAACAAAAAATTGACCCTAGTGAGGCCCTAGGCCTCTCTTCTTATGCCACTGAAGCTCCCAACATCTTCCTTAAAATCAAGGAGGCTTGGTTCCCAAAACTCGAGATAAACATAAGTTATCCTCCACTTGCTCAACTACCTCCTAGTGCATTGATTTGGCTATTTGTACTCCGAGCTGCATGAAGGGGAATTCAAAGTGGGGAGTAATAAATGAGGGGGATTCCCTCCTATAAATCCTCTCCTTTTTCCACTTTGAATTATTTTTGTCAATTTTCCATTGAATCTTTGACTTTGTTTTCAAAATTCAACAAAAATATGCATTAAACACATATTAGACCTCATGGAATCATAACTAACTCAACTCACTCCATAAGCATAAATATAATCAAAAAAAATGCAATAAGCAAAGAGAATGGTTGATTTAACTATGTTAGGAGGAAAAATGAGCCCACATAATTACCCATTTATGGGGCTCATCAGCATTTACAGCAAATAATAAATAATCCCACACAAACAAGAATTGGAAATTAAGATTGGAGGACAAAGAATTTGCAGAATGGATAAAAGAACAGAAGAGACACATTCTCTTTTTTCACGAAGCTACAAAAAATAACCCAGGAAAAGCAGGGGCAAGAGAAGTTATACTAGACCCAAATGGACAAAAAATAATAACCTGTGAATGGAGCCTGGGAGAAATGACAAACAACAAGGCTAAAGAATATAGCCTTCTCCTAGGCACAAGGCTTTTAAACAAAAGCGCATTCAAAAACCCTATAATAATTGGGGAGTCTGCGATCATAATAGCCGCTATGGATGCCAATAGGGACTTCAAAAGCATAGCCATCAATAAAATATATCAAAGGACAGAGCAAGTTTTAAAAGTCTGGGAAATATAACCTTAAAAAACGTCCTGAGAAACCAAAATAAGGTCACGGATAGCCATGCCAACAAAGCAATTAACAGACCAGTGGGCATAGTCAAAGAGAACAATGACTTTTATGAAGAAAGTATCCCTTGACCCCCTCTCCCAGTATAAAGAATGAGAATTTATACCATGATCTGCATGTATCAGTGTAGGCTCCCAGGCGACCCGAGACAGTTTGGCAATCAACAGCAGCAAGTTTCTTCGCAGAGACCAATAATTCAAGACCAAAAACCACAAATCAATGAAGAAAGGCCACAAAGTAGGAGTGCAGAGACCGATTAAGAATCATCGCACAGGTATCATGGGATTCTAGAGATCAATGGTCGAGGTCTGACTTCAGTTGCAGTAGAAGAGGATCTCGGAAATGTCGTTGCAGCTGTCGATGGTGGCAGATCAACGACCATCAGGCACTTTCTTGCACAAGAGTTAGACAATAAGAAAAGGCGGGATCATAAACTAGAATGGTATTTCAGGCAAAGTTTCAGCAATAAGAAGTTTCGGGAGGGAACCACCCGATTCCACTCACTGATGGACACTTATCATGAGGGCAGTGTCATATTACCACCTTTTCAGGCGGGTACTCTCCACGCGATTTTCCCGCCTGACATTTTTGCCAACCGTTGGATCTATCGTGTGTGGATTGACGGCGGAAGTGGGATGTGCAAGTTGTTTGATCGGTCAGATCTGACGGAGGATTTTCTACGGCGGAGATTGAGTCTTATAAAGGTAAGCTTTGAAGCTCGCACCAAGGCTTTAGAAAAGCGGAAATCATTAATTACCGTGTATTGTGAATATGCCGATTTTTCGAGGATAACAGTCTTTGACTTTATCTGCCTTTTCAAAAGTTAAGTCATTTTTTGGAGTTCAAGTCATCTTTTGGAAAGTTAACCTACATATTAGAACCACGAAACCAACTCATTTATTTTGAAGTTTTTGGATTCTGGGCGGAAAAAGTAGTTGCGAGGATTCCGCTCCCATTTATGCACTACTTTTTAAACGTGCCCTCCCTTGATTGTACAAGGAACTAGCTTCCTTTCCCTCTTTTTTGCAATATATAAAAAGTAACCGTGTTAAAAAAAATATATATATATATTATATATATAATTTAGTTATGGCATTCTAAAAATTATATTAATAGTGGGTAAATGCCAACTATAAGTGTTAATGAGATTAACCAATGGTAATTTCATGGTAGTGTGAATTATGGTTATAATTGCAATTGTTTATCAAAAATTAATATGTTCATTATTTTGTTGTTATATTAATTCTAGTAAGTGATATTTGTACACAGTAAATTTATTCTTAAATACACCTCATCCTAATTCCCATGTTGATATCCATATGAGCAAGACGAATCACTCTATAGCCTTAATTTGGGTTCATTATAGTAATTGTAATTCCTCCAATCGAAAATACTAAAATTAGTACCTTTATCTATCTAGTTAAACTCAATATACACACATTTCTTGGGTCTATGCAGAATAAGGCTACCAAGTATGATTGATAAGTTCAATAGGGTGTCTCCCTCTTCTACCCAGTGAAAATTTATAAATGAAAATAATAAATAATACCCTTCTGCCTAGGTCCTCTACAAAATTCACCGCGTCTTAGAAGCCTTGATAATTTGGCATAAGACATATGGGTACAAGTAACCCTACTTTATGCATATACATCCCTATAATCAGAATCCACTTTGGGGCATGATAAAACCTCTATGCAAGTCCTTATGATAATCCTACAATTAACTTGTATAATAAACTAGTGACAGTTCTAGACCTAACCACTTACGCTTGGTGACGGTTCCAAGCTTCCTTTGTTCCTTTTCCCTTCCCTAGCAGCAAAAAGTCACTCAATTGCTTAACTTTCCATTCCACAACATGGAGAATTAACACTAAATATGTAAAACTAGCTAGAGGTTCGAACCTTTAGCACCCTATGTATACACCCTCAAGCACCCAAAACTAAGCATCATGTCTGAGTGCTACCCATATCAACATATCAACTAACTAGGGATTTCAATGATTAGCCCTTTTCTTATTGGTTCAATATCAAAAATAACATTTAATGGTTAGTTTCTAACACTTGATAGCAACAACACTAAAGGATCAACCCACCAAGGTATCATTGGTCAACTGAAATCAAAATATTGGTGTATTACCCTACACCCGAAATTTGGACATGAGATCATTTTGGTAGATAAAACATTATTTGATGACAAACACTTCATCACGATTTTATGATAGATAGCATTTGTGAGCTCAGCATATCAGGGCCTCGATCAAAAGGAATACAAAGGAAAGCCTTGACATAACGTCAAGACCTAAGGTGGAACCTTATAATGGAACAAAGTGAAAGATGATGCCACGATGACTCCAGATGATGACATGGAAACACCACATGTATGACACATGTCACCCAGATTTAGTGAATTGGTATTCTAGGTAAGCATATTTCAGTGAAACCTGGCATACATTATCAAAGGATGGCATCATCATGATGTTAATTGACAACATAGAAACACATGTATGACATTTGTCACCCAGATTTGTTGATTTGGCATGATCGGTAGGTAAAGGTGAGTGATATGTGCCATGTGTTAGTAGCACCATGTGGTCGGGCACACTTCATCACTCACCACATTTTAAGTGGTGATTAGGGGACAGAGAATGATGTGGCATGCCATGCTGGCCTATCAATATATTGGCATATTACGATTTTCTTAATGTCAAACCTTCGAAAATTCTTGATATCTCAATTACCAGTATACATATTAGCATTGCCACGTGGGAAAGGACATGTAAACATCATACACATGCTATATGGTGGTTGTAGGAAAAGTTATGAGGTGGTAAGTTGAGGTGGTCACTAGCCTACTCATTTATAAGGAAATTAGAGTTTTCCAATTATTGGAATTTCTCAATATTTTGATACCCTGGTATGATATATTGTCATATTCGAGAATAGTTTCCACAGTCATTTCATATATTGGTGGTATGGAAGTATAGTCATATTGGTAGATCTGTGTGAGTGCAAGGGTTACCGATATCAGCATAGCGCCATATTGATGTGTCAACATATTAGAGCCCGGAAAGTTGGGAGGGGCATGATGCTTCAAATTTTCTAATTTGGTGGTAGTCAAATATTACAGCTAGGTAGTAGAAGTGGACAAATGTGGGGGTGACGTGTAGCCAAGAATAGCCATGTGTCAAGCCTAGTGGATTGTACAAATTAATCATATGGCTTTAAAGGGCATAAAACTTTGAAAGGGCATAACTTTGTGCTCAGATCTTGAAATTAAGTGAAATGTATATCACTAGAAAGTTCTTGATGATGAAAAGATGATAACAATGTCAAAATTATGATTCAAGATGAGGAAAGAAAGAGGAATTTTGACTAACCATTTGTAAATTGAACCTTAAGGGTCATTCTAGTTGCACCCTACATCATTAATCAAGGTTAAGGGATTGGGTATGCTTAGTAAGCTAGAGGTTGAGTGGTTAGCAAAATATCATATTATGATTATGAGATCTTGTTCATCTGATAAGTTACACCCTTAATTCAAAATTGCATAACATCACTAAGGTGATGATTAATAATAACATAAGATTATAACAACAGTTGAACTAATAATGAGACAAACTATTAATTTAACCTTAATGGCGCCCTTATCCTAAAGGTAGCAACCCTAAGGTGGTTATTCTACATATAGCTTTGGAACTTAGGATGATACTTCGCTCAATGTAACCATCCAAAAGGGAATTTCCAATCCTTACATACTACCATAATAACACTTAGGTTAAGTGTATACAGATCAAAATAAGCATGCAAAAACCATGCTCAAGATTTAATTAATTACATAAATAAGAGAGATTAGAATACCTTAACATTGGGAGCAATCAAATTGTATTCAGAACCCTATTCTTGAGTTGTTAGTTGTGTGTTAATCTCTTGATAAAGCTAAGTATATGACTAACCTAGATAAAAGTTATATTACCTATAAGCTATAAAGTAATTCAATGCTTGAATAAATTAATGGTATAGACATGTCATCAGCGTAAAATTAACAAATAATTAACATTGCATCTCTATATACAAATAGATTATTACATTGGTGTAGTGTACAGTTGTGTAGCATCCTTATTATCAATAATATTTACCAAAAAACTTAAAACAAAATAATAATAATAATATATAAATTATAATTAAATAAATAAAATTGTAATATACTTCATTAAATATATTTATTATTTTAATTTTATATTACTACCACTATTAAAATTAATAAATAAATATTATAATTATAAAAAAAAAATATTTACACCACTATTTATAATTATGTAATTTACGTAATTGAATAAGTACCCAACGCTAATTAATATATAAATATAATTAAATAAATAAATTGTAATATACTTTCATTAATATATTTTATTATTTTATATTACTACCACTATTTAAAATTAATAAAAAAATATTTACACCACTATTTATAATTATGTAATTTACGTAATTGAATAAGTACCCAACGCTTATCTCCATACATGTAATTGAATACTTAAGAAATATTAAACTACATAGCAACAATGACATTTATATAGTAAAAGAAATTGTCCAAAAATTTAGATAAGCTTGATTGCTTAACCTTTCTTAAAGCTATTAAAACATAACATAATTACTCAACTTCAACTACAGGGGCTAATGTAAAAAGGAGAGTAAATGAGTTTGAGGAAGGTCATCTTGCGTTAGCGCAATTGAGTATGAATGGTTTTCAAATTATGCTTATAATAAGTGGAGTATGAATGGTTTTCAAATTATGCTTCTAATAAATTAGAAATTAAAAAGATAATATTTTTTAAGATTTTGAAAAAGATTTTAAATAATGTTTATGTACTTGAAACACCCAAGGTTTTGGATATCTCACCCACTTCCAATATCATTGATTTATAATATCTCACCAACTTCCAATACCATTGATTTATGTAAGTTTCATAAAGACATGGAGGATGAGGACAAGTACATAATTTTCGATATCTCATTAACTTTCAATATTATTGGTTTATATAAATTTCATAAAAACATAGAGGATGAGGATAAATATATCAATTATTGGAAAGAGAAAATTTAACTTTCAATATTATTGATTTATATAAATTTCATAAAAACATAGAGGATGAGGATAAATATATCAATTATTGGAAAGAGAAAATTTTAAAAAATAAAAGGAGGAGATTCTAGAAATTGAAAAAAATTCAGTTTAAAAGTAGTCTTTAAGGAATAATAATTAAATAAATAATAAAAAAAATATGATTTTGGAGGAAAAAAAAAAGTATTTTTATATTGTATTTTTGGTTTATCTTTTTATAGCTTACTCAAATTTCAAATGTAGAAATTCATTGGATGCGGAATTAAATTTCACATCCTACATGTATACATTATGCATACTTTTGAGAAAACCCACATTGATAAAAATTGAAGATGTTGTTATCACTCTATAATTTCCCAAGGGTGTGAGAAAAACTTAGAGGTAACCACAAAACCACTTTGGGAGCTAGGATCTATCCCTTGCATCTTTAGAGAGTGATCTCTCTATATGATTTGGATTTGTTGATTTAAAATATTAGACTAGTTATGAGTTCTGAGTTTGGTTTTTTCAAAGATTTGGTTGAAACTGCAAGGACAGTTCATTGGGAAATGAAGTCATAAGTCTTAGGGTGATCAAATACAAGAATTGCATAACATATGTAACAGGAAAGGTAGGCAGGCTTTTGGATCTTTGGAGCATTTATGGAATGAATAGGATGAAAAGATTTAGATTCAATTAACATAGAACATACTAGGATTTATTCTATATTTAATATCAGAGTGAAACATAGATATTTTTTATAAGCTAGAGCAGAGTGTATTCAAACACATGCAACCCTTAATTTTCTTTAAACAATAAAGACAGGAAAACATATGGAAAAGCGGGGAAAATAACAATTTCACAAGAGAAGAAACATCACCAATTACATAACACATGAATCTTGGAACAACTTTCTGTATTAATGAAAATAATCACTTAGTACATGCATATCTTTACATCAAGGATTTGCTTTCTTCATAAGAGTTCCAACCCTTTGTACTTCGAATTATGAAGTATTTATACAAATTCATCAAAATATCTTGATTTAAAATATCAATATTTTCCTACAAAATATCCTAAAAATTGATTACAAAAATAGAACAGGAATATAGGAAAACTAAAATTGTTGAAGCTCTGGCACTGACTTCGATGATTTCTAGTGATGACTCAGCCTGAGAAAATTGTTTCTTTATTGTTGAAGATGAATACCTATTTTACTCAAGAATTTGATAAAATTTATCCCATCTGTCTTCATCTGGGGTGGAGAATTTAATTAACGTTTTGTAGGCTTCATCCACCTCAGTATATTTCTGGAAAGTAGGCTTGATTATAAATAGATGCTTTATTTCATGTTTGATCGATAGGTCAAATTTCACACCTTCCATGAAAGCTTTACTTGTAATGGTTCCCTTTATGATGGAAAATTTTGATTTATCTCTTGCTATGGAATATAACTTTTGCTGATAATCCTCTAACTGAAATAAATTATCTCTAATTCCCTTCAAACCTAAAAGCCCTTCTGGTGAAGTATGTTGAACTTCTTATATAATTTGTAAATGCTAGACTCCAAATTGTGACATTTATTCTCTAATTGTAGCATTAAATTCCTTTTTGTAAGAATTCTTATTACCTCAAGTATTGTTTCAGTTTTGTTAGTGATCTCATATTCCTCTAGCTCTTCCTTGGTCTTTGAGTTCAGAATTCTTATCAAGGCAGTGGCTTCACCATGTTTCTGAACCAATTTTTCCTTTATCTCTTCTATGACCTCTTTAGATCTCTGTACCAATTCCTCTTGCTTGAAAATTATTTTGATGGAAGGCCAAATTTCATTCATAGATTCATTGATTTCCACCCAAATGTTCTCCTTTGCCTGTGCAATTGTCTAGGCCATGGAAAATTCATTCTCTAACTGTTAAATTTTATGAGTTAACATGTGAGTCTTTTGAAGCTCTACCACATACACATTGTCAATTTTTAATTTCTTCACTTTGAGGTTTTTAAGCTGAGATTTTAGCTTTTCAATTTCTTGGCCTTAGATAAACAAGTATTCCATAGCTTTGGTTAATTCTCCTTATTTATCTGTAGACTATATCTCTATTGTAGTAACTTCTGAAGTAGAAGTCCCTGCGGTTGATGTATGATGCAAGGTTACCCCCGCTTATACCCACAATATACATTAATATGCATAAATACATTTGTCCCAGGTATTTGACTCACAAAGGAGTCAAATCTTCAACTATACTTGGTTAAGGCCCCTTATCATCAGTTCCTTTGTATCGGAACTCAATCACCCTACCAAAACCTCCTATTGGGACTTTTAAACAACCCTCAAGCCTTTGTTTATGACTCTATTAAATTCATCCTTCCAAATCCTTCTATCGGGAATTTAAACCCTCTTCAATCCTTTGTAAAACCCATAAGCCCATATATATATCAACTTTCCCTCTTAAAACAGTGGTTAATACACACACACACACACACACACACACACACACACACATATATATATATATATATTTACATATAAAACCTTTCATTGGTGCTATTTTCCTTTATGAACCATTTACAAAGGAACTACATGCAAACCATACCTTTTCCTCTTTTGGTACGATCTTGGCACATTTAACAAGGATAACTTTATCACAATCGGGGATCACAATTACCCACGGTCTTACCACATATATGCCCCATCGCATCCAATATGCGATAATGTACTACCAGATCTCAATCATTATTAACCACGTCTCAACACTTTATCGGGTCCACCTTATTGCAATTCCTTATAATACGGAACCACAACACTTATCGTGATACAAAGGATTACCCACTCCAAACCATAAAGTGAACTTCAAAGTTTATAAGCCACGACTATATATATCGTCGGGTCCGCACATTCAACCATTGTCGAAGCACTCCTCCTTTCTTCTACTGATCTATGATTAAATCAATCATTGTCGTCTCTTTTCTTCCCTAATCCAATGGTTTATATGACACCCGACCTCCAAAGTTGCTCCGATGGCTCTCTACTATTGATTTGCGCTTAGCAGATCCAACGGACCACACCAATTTTGGAAAGACAATAAACACGAGGTTTAACCACCTGATAAAGAGTTTTCTCTTCTCGCTTCTACTACCACGCATCGTTTGATGAGTGTAATTAGCACTCGTCCTTCAAAACCACTTACGGTTTTGAGGCCGCCTGAGATCGACTTCATTGTTACAAAACCACCTTCCTTCATTAAAGTTCGTTGATGTAATATTTCTCCGCCTCCTCTGCGATTTGATCCTGACCATTGATCTTCAAGATCCATTGGTTGTTGAGCATCAATCTTCACTCCTTCATCCACTTCTTTACTTTGATTTTACGCCAGTTCTTCAATATTTCCTCTGTATTTTGGGTTTCCTTTAGGGTTCGGATTTCTGCTCTTCTGCCTCTTCTGAACTTAACTCTGTGAGTTCTTCCTTCACAATCTCTCCAGAGCTTACTCTGATCCTTCAGCTAGATTCAAAGATCCCTTATGATTCCTTTGAATCAATCTCACCTTCGCACATTCTTCGGAACTCTGATTGCAATCCTTTGTTATAAAACCTACGAGTTTACGTAGAAATCAATCACTATACACTTATTTCACACATTTACACAATACCAAAATGAACCTCTGTATATAAATATGAACAATTGATTACATTCGAGACTTCTCTATCTCGCACGGGCTTGTTCTTCAATATCAGTGGCATCCTTCCTGACTCTGCCCATAGGCTTACATTTATGCCAATGAGTTCTATTGAATTCATCCTGGTTTGACTCCTAGATCTATTGAACTGACTCCTAGATGTACTCTATCCTCTATGTCCACTTCTAATTCATTAAATTCCTAAAATCTCTCCCTCTAGTTCCTTGAATCATGCAACTATTTAAGAGTTGTAATTGACTTTGAACTCTTTTGTCATTACTACCCACTCATGTTCTCATTTATTTGAGAGCATTTACAACATCCTCATATTATCTGATTTATTCCTATTCTATGCACTCAAAATCCTAATGTTACATTAATTCATCACTTAGGAATCCAACTTCCTAAAAATTTATGACCCCCTATGTCTACTTAATTACAATGATTTTCTCTTGTGTTGAATGCTCCTGCATCAGACTCCCAAAGTAGAAAAATATTCATGATCTTCTAATCATGTGTCTTTTGATATTTGTCTTCCTGGATCCCATACTTTGTTCTATAAATGCCCAAATTTTATGTTTCTTTGTTGTTGTTGTACTTCTATTGTCTTTTGTTCCATCTTCTTCTTCTTTCCAATCAGGTTCAAGTTCTGATTGATGATGCTTCCTGCTGCTACCATTTTTCTCCATTTGGACTGCTTCATCATCAGTTGCCACATTTCTTCAATCTTTGTTTCTAGTACATCTTTGGACTGGTCCATATTTTGCTTCTTACTTCTGCCTCTTTCTCTTTGTTTCAGGTTGTCTTTGTCCACTAGTTCTTCAATATGTTGTTCGTCTTCTTGTTCTGTTATTCTTGCTATGTTGACTTCTATGTTGACTCTTATGCTAATTTTTGGCTGCCTCCCTATCATCCTTACCCTCTTTCATGATTGAATCATGATTGTCTAACACTCTGTCTAGCAATTTAACATCTTTGTTCCATGGATTTAATTCTTCCACCGAGTCTTCTTCTCTCATCTTTATTTGGTTGTTCAGCTGTGCCAAATTTCCTTCAACATCTGCAACAAAACCTGCACTCAAAAAACACTTGTTAAAATTAAAACCATAAGGCTTCTATGCCTTATCTTCCTTTGGAAACAATTCAGTTTGTTGCTCTATTTCTTTCACCTCTGTCAACACATCAGTATGTTGTTTTGAATTCTCAACAAAATTCACGACTGTCAGCTACTCTCTTCTCCATACCATCTTCTTCAATGATATCTCTCTGCTTTTATTCACAGTAGTGAACTTCTTCTTCCTTAGCCTGTTGTTGGTTAACTCCTCTTTGAAATTGTTTGGTTCTTACTAACTCCTTCCGATTCTGAGATCTCACCATCTCAGTCTTGATCTGAACATATTTCAGATTCTGCTCCTTCTCTCTGACAAACTCTAAAGTTTGTTCATTCTCCTGTGATGTACCTGTGATCATCCACAAATTATTAATTTTAAAATCATAAGACTTGGTGGTCTTACTCGACTCTTCAGTCATCACATTTCCTTCCTACTTTGGGTCTTCTACGTGATTCAGCTCCTTAGGCTCAACTTCATCTCCTTCCTTCACAAGGAATGGTTCTTATCTTGTAAGAGCTCCAATTATTAATTTTTCAATGAGTTATTTCGGTTGTAACAACTCAATGCTTTCCTCATTTGAGAGGTCTTCTTCATCATACTCTACTTCTCTAGAGTACCTTTTATCCCCTAAAACACATTTCTCCTCATACTTCAATTTAAGAGATCTATTAAACTTCACTTCAGAGTATTCATCTTTTGTAAGATACTCCTCCATGCTTTCGACAGCTTCACAAGACTATCTATCCTCTCCTATGCACCCTACAAGCACATCAAAACTATTAGGTTCAAAAACACAAGGCCTGATGGCCTTATATATCAACTCTTCATCTTCAGTCAGCATCTCCTCATGTTGTTTTGAATTATCCCAGTAGTCCATGAGATCTTCACTTGATCTCCATTTTTTAGCTTCAGTGTAGTCTTCACTTTCTCCCAAAATTTCTCCCTATTTTGGTTCACAAATGGACTCTTCCATTTCCAACTCAACTTCCTTGAGTTTTTCCCTTAGCCACTTTACTCGCTTTTATTGTAGCCTTCTCTATATGTCATGCCATTTTATTGGCTTCTTCCTCAAGACCCAACATAATCTTTGGCTTTCCTCTAGTATCCTCCTTAATACATCGAGTTGTTCTTTTAACTTTGCAATCTCTTGGTCAATTTCCTCTTTACTCGTCCTCTTTCCATTTGCCTTGGCATCCTCTTTCTTCATATTTCTTCTGTTGTGGCTTCTCTCTGAACCTCTGCTATGACTATCAATAATCATCTTCTTCTCCTCTTCCTTCATGAGCTCCTCACTCATCTGCAACAGCTAGTCCTCCTCGCTACAATATTACCTCACTAAGCTCTCCTCACTCAATATTTTGGTAAGCACGGGTCCTCTATCAAGAACCTCCTCTTGAGCAACACCTTTGCTCCTTCTAGGCTTCTGCAATCTCTCACTCTCTCTTGAGAACACTTCAACTGTCCTCTCTATCCAATCTCTTATTGGATTCTTCAGGTTCACTACCACTTCTCCATCAGAGTATTTTCCTTACTCTGTCTTCAAGAACACATCTGGTGCTCCTCTCACAGCTTCTCTTGTTGTCCTTTGCTGAGATACTTCATCTACAACCACAATCTTCAATTTCAATTTGAAACCAAACACACTATCTTACCTCAAATATCTATGTATGATCTTGTTCTCCCATTCTTCTGCAATTTGAATGGATTTTCCTGTGTCTGGTCTCCAAGTCCTCTTTCCTTCGGAACTTGTATTAAGAAATTTTGCTCTCACTTTTCTTCAAGGAATCCTCTGTTCCTATCTACTCCAAGCCTCTACTGGAACTGCTACAATCTACTAAGAACTCCAAAAGTTCCCCTACAATATTCTGTTGTAGCTTTATGCACATTACTTTATTTTGTGTGCAACCTCCTTTTCATAGGAAATCTTACCCCACTCTGATTACAAACCTGGCTCTGATACCACTATGATGTAGGGTTACCCCCGCTTATACCCATAGTATACATTAATATGCTTAAATACAACTATCCCAAGTATTTGACTCACAAAGGAGTCAAATCTTCAACTATACTTGGTTAAGGCCCCTTATCATCAGTTCCTTTGTACTAGAACTCAATCACCCCGCCAAAACCTCCTATCGGTACTTTTAAACAACCCTCAAGCCTTTGTTTATGACTCTATTAAATTCATCCTTCCAAATCCTTCTATCGAGAATTAAAACCCTCTTCAATCCTTTGTAAAACCCATAAGCTTGCATTTATATCAACCTTCCCTCTTAAAATAGTGGTTAATATATATTTACATATAAAACCTTTCATTGGTGCTATTTTCCTTTATGAACCATTTACAAAGGAAATACATGCAAACCACACCTTTTCTACTTTTGGTACAATATTGGCACATTTAACGAGGATAACTTTATCGCAATCGGGGATCACAGCTACCCACGGTCTTACCACATATATGCCTCATCGCATTTGATATGTGATAATGTACTACCGGATGTCAATCATTATTAACCGCATCTCAACAATTTATCGAGTCCACCTTATCGCAATTCCTTATAATTCGGAACCACAACACTTATCGCGATATAAAGGATTACCCACTCCAAACCATAAAGCCAAACTTCAAACTTTATAAGCTGTGACTATATATATAAATATCATCAGGTCCACGCATTCAACCATTGCCGAAGCGCTCCTCCTTTCTTCCACTGATCTCCTATTAAATCAATCATCGTCGTCTATTTTCTCACATGATCCAATGGTTTATATTACTCTTGACCTCCAAAGTTGCTCCAACGGTTCTCTAACGTTGATCTGCACTTAGTAGATCCAATGAACCACACCGATTTCAGAAAGACAATAAACACGGGGTTTAACCACCCGACAAAGCGGTTTCTCTTCTCTCCTTTGCTGCCATGTGTCGTTTGATGAGTGGAATCAGCGCTCGTCCTTCAAAACCACTTACATTTTTAAGGCCGCCCGAAGTCCACCTTCACTGTTACGAAACCGCCTTCCTTCATTAAAGTTCGCCGATGCGATATTTCTCCGCCTCCTCTACAATTTGATCCTAACCATTGATCTTCAAGATCCAATGGTTGATGAGCGTCAATCTTCACTCCTTCATCCACTTCTTTACTTTGATTTTACACCAGTTCTTCAATATTTCCTCTGTATTTCAGGTTTCCTTCAAGGTTCGGCTTTTCGCTCCTCTGCCTCTTCTAAACTTAACTCCGTGAGTTCTTCCTTCACTATCTCTCCAGAGCTTACTCTGATCCTTTAGCTAGATTCAAAGATCCCTTATGATTCCTTTGAATAATTCTCGCCTTCGTGCATTATTCGGAACTCTGCCTGCAATCCTCTGTTACAGAACCTACGAGTTTACGTAGAAATCAATCGTTATACACTTATTTCACACCTTTACACAGTACCAAAATGAACCTTTGTATATAAATATGAACAATTATTACATTCAAGACTTATCTGTCTCTCACGGGCCTGTTCTTCAATATCAGTGGCCTCCTTCATGACTCTGCCCATAGGCTTACATTTATGCCAATGAGTTCTGTTGAACCCATCCTGGTTTGACTCCTAGATGTACTTTATCCTCTATGTCCACTTCTAATTCATTAAATTACTAAAATCTCTCCCTCGAGTTCCTCGAATCATGCAACTGTTTAAGAGTTGTAATTGACTTTGAACTCTTTTGTCATTACTATCCACTTATGTTCTCATTTATTTGAGAGCATTTACAACATCCTCGTATTATCTTATTTATTCCTATTCTATGCACTTAAAAGCCTAATATTACATTAATTCATCACTTAGGAATCCAACTTCCTAAAAATGCATGACCCCCTATGTCTACTTAATTACAATGATTTTCTCTTGTGTTGAATGCTCCTGCATCAATGTACCTACAACTTGGATTGCTACGAGAGGAATAACTATTAAGTTAGTTGATTGTTCTTTCTCTTTTAGCAGCTTCTCAATTTCGGTCTCCATCATTTTAATCTATCCATTCTATTCAATGATAATTTTAAACATGTCTTCTTTCTCCTTCTCTAGTTGGCCAACTTCCTTTTCCTGGGGATCTTCGGTGGATGAAAGTTTGAGCTGCTTCTTAAGGGCTTCAATGTCAGTATTTTTTATTTTAACAGTTTCCTCAACTGCTTTTACATTACTGTGATCATATCCCAGTTTGATTACTAAATACTCTAAGGACTTTATCTTAGTGTCTTTAGCCAAGGAATATTTTTTTTCTAATTTCAATTAAGATTGAATGATGTTAACTTATGCCTAAAGTCTAGAAGTAGCCATTGTTGAGTTTGTTAATGTGGAATGCAACATCTCACATGTTTTCTTGTGCAAATCCATCTGATCAATAGGATGGAGTTGATCAATGTTGAAAGAAAAAATGGACTTCTAGTATTCATCAACAGTTTTAGGAAAAGGAACCTGAGCTTCTAAGAAAGATATCTTCATTTTCCCTTCCTCAGTGTCAAAAACTGAGATAAATATGTGCTAAGATGAAGTTTTTTCTTGTAGAAATGAGAATAGGTCATTGCTTTCAGGAGTTCATTTTTCTTCTTTATCTCCTTATACCTAGAAAATATACTTTGTTTATCTTAATCATGAACCAACTCTCCTGATTGAGATGTTTCCAGAGGTTCCTGAGAAGCTGAAGATGATGGTGATCCTATGAAAATTTCTTCAATGTGATGGAAAGTAGAAGTATAAGGACCTGTCAAAACTATTGTAGATTGTACATTTTCTTCTTGTGAAAACTCTTCTACTGGATTGGTTTTCTGCTTCATATTTGAAATTCTTTCCCTTGAATTTATGTGACTAAATTGGAAACATCCTCCCTTGGCCTTTTATCCTTCTTTCCCTAGGGCACTAGTGTATGTGATTTCATTGTAGAGAGTACATGTTCTTATACCTCCTGCAATGTGTTTTCCTGCCATTGATCTTGATTCCTATATTACTCAATTTCAATTCTGGGAGTATGAGTGTAGGGAGTAGTTTTATGATCTACTCTCAACTTTGATATTACTCCCAAAGGATCATATGACCAAGTGAAACTAAATTTAAACTTCATCTGTTTGAGCAAAAGATCTGTTTCTTTTGTTGTTGTCTTGGTATTGCAAATGAAAGGCCCAACTTGTGCTTTTATTATGAACTGAGATTTCTTCTTGGCTGTTACAAAGTGTAGATAATCCATATTGATCATTTTCCTAATATACTCTAATGAAAATGTTATAATATGAATAGATTTAGGCAATTTATATGGAGGTAATTCACATCCATACACCCTTATCTCAGGGTATTTTTTATAAGTGTACCAGTCACTTGTATTTGTTTGATCACTGATATGTAAAATTATCTTTAACTTAGGTCTAATTCTAGGTTCAGCATCAGTGTTAAGTAGGTAGGAAACTGTATACAAAAACTGGTCTACATAATCACTGAAGGTGAATTCATTGGTCTGCTTCCTTATCAAGGACGTCCAATGAATCACAGATTATGCATTTCCCCATTCATCTAACTTTTGTAATGGAAATTGAAATTTGTCTGCCTGATGGAATAGGAACAAGCACACTAAAATTAAAGCATGTTTGAAGACTCCTTCTATATAAAACTTAAGGAACTGCTCATGGATGACATCTGCTAAGAATTCGTTGTAATTAAAAATGATTGAAGCCTTTTCTTATGTTGAAACATTGATAGAAAACCCATGATGGCTTCATCTTCCCATTGATATGTTTTATAGCCTAGTAAACAAGAAACTATAGAGATAATTTGGCTTCTCATTTGAGGGAACATGGAGGATGGATAAGGAGGGTTTGTCTTTGACAATTTCACATCCTCGGGTAGAAATGTCTCAAATATTTTGGCTCTATGGGGGAAAGTGAGGTTTTATAGAGTTCCATGAGGGAATCTACTAAAAAAGGTTTCACAAAGGTTGAATTCTGGATCTACAGCATTTGGCAAATGGAGTTGAGGGTAATTGTAAAAATGATGTCATTGTTCTGGGCTATAATTTCTCTTTGGTTGGGTATGTACTGAAAATGGCACCATAAAACAAATTCAGGAAAATGATGGGTCTGAGGAAAGATGAATTGAGGGAGGAAGGAGTCCCACAAGCCCAATTCATCACTAAGATCAACATATTTTTGTTTTAGCCTATTGTGCAGTTCGAAGAGATCGAACTCACAATTGGTTTCAATGATTTTGTATTCTTGATCCACTGAAGGATGGTGGTCTAAGTAAATTACAGGGGCAAGCATGGGGTTTTTAACTATGGATTTGTATTTACCTTTTGGAGACATGTTGGAAAGGAAAAGGAACAAAATTGTGTGATTACCCAGGAATTTGATTAGATGAGACTAGTGGCTTGATGATTGATTGCAATAACAGGTTGGCTTGTTGACTGGTTTCAGTAACAGGTTGGCTTGCTGAATGGTTGCAGTAACAATAGCCGGTTCAATCGTTCAATGTCATGGAATAGTAGAGGAAAGAGTAATTGAACGGGGTTATGCTTTATTTATCAGCAAAATCATTTACTGTTGGAGGTTGTCCATTTAACGGAGTGAATCCATTAATTAGGTAGCGACTACATGTTAAATGGTTTCTTAACAATTGAATGATAGGTGGATAGGGATGTGCCACTTGGTAGGATCGGGCTAGAAGAGAAGTGACACTTGGTGGGAGTGAAGCGGAGTGGAGTGGGCAGGGTTAATAAATTTTTATTAGGCAGGAAGGAGTAACGTGGATTTCAGGGGAGTTGTAAGTGGTTTAGGCAGAGGGGGGGTCTGAATTTGATGAGGAGATGACACATCACAAAAGAAGGATTGTCGGAACTCGCTTTTCAGACCCCCCCCCCCCCCATTAATTAAACGTCAGAGAGGCAAGGGGGGTCTGAAATTATTAGGAATCATCGATCTAGGCGGGATGGATCGCGCCCTCAATTGTAGCATGATTTTTATTACATAATGACAAAAGCAGTCATGTCAAATAACTTTATTGAAAACTATGCTAATCACAATTAAATTGTGTAATTAAACAATTAAACACATTTATTCAACCTTTAATGCGACATTTAGACTAGCAATCACATATTTCATCTTTTTAAGGGTTTTTTCACCATATTTTTTTATTTTTTGAATATTATCTATTTTTTCTTTTATTTTTTCATACATATATCATTTTTTTATATCCCCTTTTCATTTTATTTTTTCTTTTATTTTCTTTTTCCTATATTTTTTTCTTTCAAAATAATTTTCAAAATAAAATATTATTTACAATCACTCATAACATGAAAATCAACATATAATCATCATATGATCCTATAAATTATAGGACCCTAACATTGGCTCCAATGGGGATGTCATCCTCCCTGTGAGGTGCCAAGAACGTTGTAGATCAGTAGACTTTGTCCATTTGGTATCATGTTCTTATTGTACAACTGAATTGATTACCTATTTTTATTTTAAATACTAGCAACAACTCACCATAAGCTTAGGGCCTTCTATTTAGGCTTCAAGTCCTGATGTTAGCCACCCTCTCTTGCAGTAAAATGATAAAATTATATTTACAATGACTTCAATGAAAAACTTATCTATTCGGGAAGAAAATAGTGCTTGAGCAGTCTGTCATTGACAGGTCCTCCTAGCCGTCCTTCTCCAATCATGAGCAGTCTGTCATTGACAGGTCCTCCTAGCTGTCCTTCTCCAATCAATTCTTTTCGAAAAAATGCATTGTTACCTCATAAAGCTTTAATTTTACAGGGTCCTTTCCACAATCTATCAAAATTCTCATGCTTACCTTTCTATTCATTTCTTGATTCCCATCTCAACACAAGATCATCTAGTTGGAAGTCATTTGCTTTGGTTCTTCTGTCATGGATCTTTTTTATTTTGTCTTGAATTATCTAAGTTTTGTTGTATACTTTCTCCCTAGTTTGCTACAACTGTATTATTTGATTTATCCTTCTTCGTACATCATTTGGCTCAACTTGTGATTCCTGTGATAATTTTAACATAGGGATTCCTAGGGAAGTAGGAAAAATTGAATCTACTCCATATACTAAATTGAAAGGAGACATTCCAATAGACTTCTTAGTGCTAATTTTGTTAGGCCACAGAGCATTAACCAACTTCTTGTGTCATGAATTTTTATTTTCCTGTAACAGTTTCTTAATAATGTTGACTAAACTCTTATTAGAAGACTCAACTAACCCATTCCCTTGTGGGTAATAAGCAGTGGAGTGCCCTAACTTGATTTGATAATTGTTGGAAAAATCAATCGTTCTCTTTGACTTGAAAGCGATAGCATTATTTGTAATGATTTTATGTGGACATCCAAATCTGGCAAGAATATTACCTTCTAAAAACTGAATGATTACAGTGTTTGTAGCTTGTCTAATTGGAATGGCCTCAATCCACTTAGTGAAGTAGTCAGTGGTTGTCAAAATCCATTTATGTTGAGTTGAGGAGCTTGGATAGATTTCTGAATGAAATCAAAACTCCATTGTTGGAAAGAAACCTCAACTAAAATAGGCTTTAAATTTAATGGAAAAAAATTCTCTTGCCTTCAAATATTTGGCACTAATGGCATGTCAAAACTCTCTTATAAACATCTGCAAACAAGGTAGGCCAGTAGAAACCAGCTCCTAGGATTTTGTTAGTTGTGTTCTTCTAGTATAAATTTCCTCCACAATCTCCTTGATGAAATTCTTCCATAGCGTTGTCTGCTTCATCCTTCAATAAATAATTTAGCAAAATACCCCCATCGTGTTTCCAATACACATTCTGATCTAAAATGTAGAATTTCATAGCTTTTAGCTTGAGAAATCTAGGTTTTGTTTTTATTAAAACAGGGGGAGCTTGTAAATTTTGTAAAACAAAGATAATATTTGGATACCAAGGAGAGGTAGAAAAATCTTCTGATACTTGTGAAGTCGCCATCTCTTCTTGTTCATTAAGTGCAGTTATAAAATTTATGTCTAGTGCATGGAAGTTTGACTCATCCATTAGCTTAGTGAATCCATGACCTTTGATGAGGTTAGTATGTCTTACTTAAATGTCATATTCTAGGATTACCACAATCTATTTGCCTCTTTTCCCATCTGGATCAATTTGAGTGAGGATATATTTCACTACAACAGTTGGAACAAATGCAATTATATCAGAATGGAGAATGTACACCCTAAAGTCTTTTAGTGCCTTTACTAGAGCAAAGGCTTGTTTTTCCATGATAATATACGTTAAGGAGGCATCTGTTAAAGCTTTGCTGAAAAAAGATATAGGTTGTTCAAATCCTCCATTGTTTTTCTGCAAGAGAACTATTGTAATGGTGTGTTCAGATGCAAAAGATAAAATCACAAAATCTTTAGTAAAATCAGGGCTAATCAAAACAGGAGCAATTGCCAAAACTACCTTTACTTAACTAAAATATTTCTTAGCTTCACTATTCCATTTTATTTCAGTATCTTGCTCCAGCATATTAGTGATTTCTCTCAAGATCTCAGCCAGGTTTAGAATGAATCTTCTTATGAAATTGATCCTACCGATAAAAGACTGAACTTATTTTTTGCTCCTGTGAGGATCAATCTTCATTATCGCTTCAAATTTTTTGGGGTCTATTATGAAACCTTCTTTTGAAATAATGTGGACAAGTAGATTTCCTTCCTTTAAAACAAAAATATATTTTTTGGGGTTTAAGGAAATACCATATTTCCTGCATTTTTCAAAAACCCTCCTCAAGTGTAGGAGGTGATCTTCCTTTGTTTTGGAAAATACAGTAATGTCATCTAGGTAAATTACAATGAACCTAACCTTCTCATCTACGAATGCAATATCCATGGCTCTTTGAAAAGTGGCCCCTTCATTCATAAGGCCAAAGGGAATTTTTACATACATAAAGGTTCCCCAAGGTGTAGTAAAAGTTGTTTTATGTTGATCATCAGGATGTACCAGAATTTGGTTATATCCTAAGAAAACATCCAGCAAAGAAATTATGTTGGAACGAACTACTTTCTATAAGATATGATCCATTTTAGGTAGGGGGTAGTTTTCCTTTAGAGAAACTTTGTTCAGATTCCTGAAATCAACATAGAGCCTTATTTCTCCTATCTTCTTTCTTGTTGGCACTATATTAGACACCCATTTTGAAAATCTTAAGGGTACAATGATTTTTGCATCATATTTTAAATTCCCTTTCTATCAAAGGTAACATGACTAGATTTACCCTCCTTAATTTATGCTTGAAGGGTTTTGGTCTTCTCTGATGAGAATGGTATGTTGTATTATATTGGTATCATATGATTTAGATCTTCATAGCTCCAAGCAAACACATCAGAAAATTATTTTGATAACTTAATGTATTCATGTTTTTCTTTAGGAGGCAAGGATTTGGACTTTCCTCAGCACCTATATTACAGTCCTCAACCTCATCTCCTACAGGTTCTAATTTTGGCTTTTTGGCTACATTGTTAAAATCAAACAGCTCTTCTAATGGCACCAATCCTTGTGGTAACACATGGTCTTTCAATTGTAGAACCTCTAGTGCCTCTGAATTTTCATTGGTTTCATTCAACATTATTTCATTCATATTCTCATCTACATCATTATTTGCATCAATATGTACACACTCAAATTCTTCTTTCAACTAAAAAAAAAAAAAAAAAAAACTACCTGCATATCACTATCAAAAACCTACCAATATTTCACATTATCTAGAACAGTTGGCCTGTGTTTCACTTCCACTTCATATTTTCTATTGGGGTGGAATGCAATTTTATAAGAATTGGTTGAAGTAACCAAAGCATCAGCTAAGATATTTTTCCCTCAAGGGATAATAGACAATTGATATTCAAGAAAACATTGCAGAAAGTCTAAGACTGTGTTTCTATAGGCCCTTTGTCTAGGGTGTTTAGTCGAGTACTCACCTTTAATTTGGTTAATGATAAGTTCAGAATTCCCATGTACAGAAATCCTTTTAGCTCCCAACTTCTTCAAAATTTGCAGTCCTAAAATCAATGCTTCATATTCATCAATATTATTTGTACATTGGAAATTAAGCTTATAAGCATGTCCCTTTGCTATATTTGTTTGTGTTTGAGATGAAAACACCTACCCTTGATCCTTCCTTGCTCACAGCCCCATAAAAATCCATGTTCCAAAGGGTTTCTCCCTCTTCATCTTGTTTCTCACTATCTAATTTTGTATCCTATGTCTTACTCAATTCAGCTTCCAAGTGTGACACTTCCTCCTCTACACATTCATCATTATACAAAATAAAGGAGTCCATACCTGAATGCATAGAATACAGGGGGTAATTATTTGTCTTGTCTTAACTACTCACCATATATTTCATTAATGTTTCCCTATATAACCTTCTCTGCTAACCAAAAATAGGAATGGTAGCATAGGTCATGTCCATCTACAAAGTACCCTATAACTTTGATAACCATGATCTTGATAGCAACATTCCATACTTGGGAGATATGTCTGCCACTACAATATCCATTACCAAACTCTTTTCCGGTATTTCGACCAGTGTAACACATAAACATTTGATAAGACCTAAGAATCTTACTTTGCTGGAGTCAAAATAATATAAATCTTTTTAGGGTCTGGTTATGTCTAATCCTAGCTTATCCATGATGGCTCTAGGCATAAGATTGTGGGAAGCACTAGAATTAAGCATAGCATGGTGTAGAATTTTTCCATGAATGTTAAAACTGATATAGAAAGGTGGCACACTACCATCCTGAGACTTCCCTTCAACTTCATACCCAAACAATAACTCAGGTTGGTCATCGGTTAAGTTGATTGTGTTTATCCTTTCTTCTATATTCCCGACCTTCGTGACTTGAGATCTATATGCATTTTTTTTAGTTAATTTTGTCAGAGGAATAGAAATTTTTACTTTGGCCAATTCATTCCCAATACTGAAAGATGTCTGAGGTTTTTCTATTTCTTTAATATTTACATTCTATTTTTTAGAAGTTTCCTTCTGAGAATCATCCTTTCGCTGGCTAGTAGAATGGATGTCACTCTGAATCTTCTTGGGAGGATTTTCGGCAGCATTTTTACTCCTCAAATTGTATTGTATGTGTACCTCCATAATAGCATTTTGGTATCCTTTTTTATAATCATCTGACTCTAAAGGGAGGACTTCAGGTTGTGATAGCAAGAGCAGATCTTGCTCGTCTTCAATTAAGAAAATGTGATCAATGTCAATTTACTCAAATAATTTTATTTGATTTTGATCAGGATCCTCTGGTATCTCAGCTTCTTCATCTACATAATTTTCTTGGAAAGGAGGTCTAATTTGCTGCTAATCAGTTTGGCCTCTTTGTTCTCTCTGTTTGATTTTTAGGTGGGTTTTTTCTAAAATTAGGATTTCTAGTTGGAGGACTGCCTTAATTATCCCTTGGAGGAGCCCTATTAGTTAAACTTGTCATTTCCATCGTTCTTTCCATGGTTTTAACTAAGATATCCAATTTAACATCTGATGAGAAGAAGAAAGTTCTTCTTTAATAGTGACTCTCCTCTCAGCCTTTAACCTAGCTCTTCTTGCCAACATATTTTCTTCCACACTAATTGCATTCCTCTGCATTTCCTCAAGGGTAGTAGGATTCCTCTCCCTCAGTTGGTAAGACATGTCTGGATCAAAACCATCTGGAAATTTGATCAGAGTTAGTCTTGGTGGGGGTTGTATAGTAGCTGGGATAGAATTGTAAATGTTATTGAACCTATTGCAATAGCCTTGGACTGTTTCACCAGTGGCTCTCTTTACACTCTCATATTCAACCAAGATTTAGAGAGGATTCTTCTTTACTTCCCATCTTCTGAGGAAAGTTTAATGAAATTGTGCGAGATTTGGGATAGAGGAAAATGGCAATGCTTTAAACCATTTCTTAACTTCTCCTGTGAGAATTTGGGAAAATAGTCTCGTATTCACATCATCATCATCAATTTCTTGCAAATCTAAATAATAATTCATTTTTTCTATATGTTGTTAAGCATTGATTGGCCCTGTTCCATAAAATTAAGGTATTTAACTCTGATAATATTGTGGCATGTCATTAAGTTGTCCAAGTAGGACTAGGGGGGCATAACGAGCTGCCATGATTGGTAATTGGGAATGAGAAGATGATGAAACTACATTAGGTGTGGATATGGGAGGTATTAAAGAGGGTGGGATTGTACTTTGTTGAGTTGATGTAGTGGTGGAAGGGATAGTAGATGAAATGGGTACAATGGTAATAGGAGGAATTACTAGGCAGTAGTAATAGGGAGAATCACTAGTGGGGTTGGTGATGAGGTAGTAGAAAAAGAAGGTGAATACTTACATGATTAATGAATAAGAGCTTTCTGCACAACCTGATCTAATTCAGTCACCAAAACTTCAAGCTTATTAAATTGTTTTATAACATCTTCATCAGAGTCTGGATTAATAGGTTGATGCTTTGAGATATAAGGTTTCAAAATACTTTCATCAAAAATTGTCTCAGGTACAAAGTTGTTTGACTTAGTATGAAAAATATTATGCTCAAAAGGTGAATCAAATTCAAAATCCTCTACACTTACAAAAATTTTAGGGAGAGAATTAATTCTAGGCAGTAGACTATTACTTGCTTGGCTCTTAGTAAAATTCTTTTTTCTGACAAGTTTTTCAGGATTATCTACAATTTCTAGTGGTTTAGGATCTAGATTAGCTCTATTATATATCTTTTTAGGAGCCAAATCTACAATAAATTATTTACAGATAGAAATATGTATAAAATTGAGGTGAAAAACACCCTTAATAACATCTATTTCATAGCCACGCACTTGAAATAGCCTTTAAACTTTCAAAAAAAAATTACCAGGGTAAAATTCAACTTTATATCAAATTTGTTCGAAGTCCCCAGTATGGCTACCAAAATGTTATCACTTTGTACTTTCCCAAGGGTGTGAGAGAAACCCAGAGGTAACCACAAAACCACTTTGGAAGTTGGGATCTAGCCCTTCCAGCTTCAGAGAGGGTTCTCTCTATATGATTTAGATTTATTGATTTAAAATATTAGGCTAGTTATGAGTTATGAGTTTGGTTTTTCAAAGATTTGGTTGAAATCACAAGGAAAACTCATTGGGAAATGGATTCATAATTCTTAGGGTGATCAAATACAAGAATCGCATAACAGATGTAATAGGGAAAGATATGTGAGATTATGGATCTTTGGAGCATTTATGGAATGAATGGGATGAAAAGATTTAGATTTAATTAAACATAGAGCATACTAGGATGAATTATATATTTAATATCAGAGTGAAGACCTAAATATTGTTTACAGGCCAAAGCAGAGTGTATTCAAACAAATGCAACCCTTAATTTTCTTTAAACAATAAAGACAGGAAAACATATGGAAAAATAGGGAAAATAAAAATTTCACAAGAGAAGAAACATCACCAATTACCTGACACCGGAATCCTGGAACAAATTTCTATATTAATGAAAATGGTCACTCAGTACATGCACATTTACATCAAGGATTTGCTTTCTTCATAAGAGTTCCAACCCTTTGTACTTCGAGTTATGAAGTATTTATACAAATTCATCAAAATGTCTTGATTTAAAATATCTTGAAAGCTTTACCTGTAATGGTTCCCTTTATGATGCAAAATTTTGATTTATCTTTTGCTATGGAATATAACTTTTGTTGATAATCCTCTAACTGAACTAACTTATCTCCAATTCCCTTCAAACCTGGAATCCCGTTCTAGTGAAGTATGTTGAACTTCTTATATAATTTATGAATGCTAGACTCCATATTGTGACACGTATTCTCTAACTGTAGCATTAAATTCCTTTTTGTAAGAATTCTTATTACCTCAAGTATTGTTTCAGTTATGTCAGTGATCTCATCTTCCTCTATCTCTTCCTTGGCATTTGAGTTCATAATTCTTATTAAGGCAGTGGCTTCACCAGGTTTCTGACCCAAGTTTTCCTTTATCTCTTCTATGACCTCTTTAAATCTTTGTACCAATTCCCCCTGCTCGAAAATTATTTCGATGGAAGGCCAAATTTCAGTAATAGCTTCATTCATTTCCACCCAAATGTTCTCCTTTACCTGTGCAATTATCTGGGCCATGGCAGATTTATTCTCTAATTGTTCAATTTTCTAAGTTAACCTATGATTCTTTTGAAACTCTACCACACACACATTGTCAATTTTTAATTTTTTCTCTTAGAGGATTTTAAGCTGATTTTTCAAATTTTCAATCTCTTGGCCTCTGAAAGATAAGTCTTCCATAACTTTGATTAATTCTCCCGATGTATCTGTACACTGTATATTTGTTGTAGTAACTAGTGAAGTAAAAGCCCCTGCGATTGATGTACCTACAACTAGGATTTTTGTGAGAGGAATGACTGCTAACTTAGTTGATTGTTCTCTCTATTTTAGCAGTTTCTCAATTTCAATCTCCATTTTTTTAATATGTCCATTTTGTTCAATGATATTTTTAAACATATCTTCTTTCTCCTTCTCTAATTGGCCAACTTCCTTTGCCTGGGGATATTCAGCAAATGGAATTTTGAGATTCTTCTTCAGGGCTGCAATGTTAGCATTTTTTCTTTTAACAATTTCCTCGGTTGCTTTTACATTACTGGGATCATATCCCAGTTTGATTACTATATCCTCTAAGGACTTTATCTTAGTTTCTTTAGCCAAGGAATATATTTTTTATAATTTCAATTGAGACTGAATGTTTTTGACTGATGCCTGAAGTCTGGAGGCATTCATTGTTGAGTTTGTCAAGGTGGAATACAACATCTTACGTGTTTGCTTGTGCAAATCCATCTGATAAATACGATGGATTTGATCAATGTTGAAAGAAAAAATGGACTTCTTGTATTCATCAGTAGTTTTAGGAAAAGGAACTTGGGCTTCTAAGAAAGTTATTTGCATTTTCCCTTCCTTAGTTTCAAAAACGGATAGAAGTTTGTGCTAAGATGAAGTTGCTTGCTTCCAAAACTAAGAATAGGTTGTTGCTTTCAAGAGTTCATTTTTCTTCTTTATCTCCTTATACCTAGAAGGTATAGTTGGTTCAGTTTAATCATGAACCAATTCTCTTGATTGAGATGTTTCCATAGGTTCCTGAGAAGCTGAAGATGATGGTGATCCTATGAAAATTTCTTCAGGGAAAGTACAAGTGCTTGTCAAAAATATTGTAGCTTGTACATTTTCTTCCTATGAAAACACTTCTACTGGATTGGTTGTCTACCTCTTCTTATATATTTGAAATTCTTTCCCATGAATTCCTGTGACTGAAGGGGAAACATCCTCCCTTAGCCTTTTATCTTGCTTTTCCTTGGGCACTAGTGTTTGTGATGTCGTTGTAGAGAGTATCAGTTTTTCTGCCTCTTGCAATGTGTTTTCCTGCCATTGATATTGATTCTTATATTGCTCAATTTCAGGTCTAGAAGTATGAGTGTAGGGAGAAGTTTTCTGCTCTACTGTCAACTTTGATATTATTCCCAAAGGATCATATGACCAAGTGAAACTGAGTTTAAACTTCATTTGTTTGAGCAAAAGATCTACTTCTTTCGTTGTTGTCCTAGTATTGCAAATGAAAGGCCAAACTTGTGCTTTTATTTTAAACTTAAATTTCCTCTTGGCTGTTACAAAGTGTAGATCATCCATATTGATCATTTTCCTAATACACTTTAATGTAAATATTCTAATAGGAACCAATAATGCAATTTATATGGAGACAATTCACATCCATACACCTTGATCTCAGTGTAGTTTTGATACAGGTTCCAGTCACTTGTCTTTGTTTGATCACGGACATGTAAAATTCTCTTTACCTCGGGTCCAATTCTACGTTCAGCATAACTATTAAACAGGAAAGAAACTGTATACAAAAATTGGTCTACATAATCACTGAAGGTGAATTCATTGTTCTGCGTCCTTACGAAGAAAGTCCAATGAATCACATAATTTGCATTTCCTTGTTCATCCAGCTTTTGTAATGGAAATTGAAATTTGTCTGCCTGATGGAATAGGAACAAGTACACTAAAACTAAAGCATGTTTGAAGACTCCTTTAGTAGAAAACTTAAGGAACTACTCATGGATGACCTCTGCTAAGAATTCACTACAGTTAAAAATGATTGAAGGCTTTATTTTGTTGAAAACACTGATAGGAAACCTATGATGGCTTCATCTACCCATTGATTGGTTTGATAACCCAGTATACAAGAAACTATAGAGATAATTTGTTTTGTCATTTCAGGGAACATGGAGGATGGATAAGGAGGGTTTGTCTTTGGAAATTGGACATCCTCAGGCATAAATGTCTCAAATATTTTGGCTATGTGAGGAAAAGTGAGGTTTTTGTAGATTTCCATGAGGGAAACTACTGAAAAGGTTTCAGAGAGGTTGAATTTTGGATCTGCAACATTTTCCAAATGGAGGCAGGATTAATTGTCCAAAGATTTCATTATTTTGGGCTACAATTTCTCTTTGGTTGGGTATGTACCGGAAATGGAACCATGAAACAAATTCAGGAAAATGATGGTCTAAGGAAAGATGAATTGAGGGAGGAAGGAATCCCACAAGTCCAATTCATCACTAAGATCAACATATTTTCTTTTTAGCAAATTGTGGAGTTCGTAGAGATTGAACTCACAATTGTTTTCAATGATTTTGTATTGGTTATCCACTAAAGGCTAGTGGTCTAAGTCAATTACAGGGAGAAGCATGGGGTTTTCGACTGTGGATTTGGATTTACCTTTTGCAAACATGTTGGAAAGAAAAAGGAATAAATTGTGTGATTACCTAGGAATTTGGTCGGATGAGACTAGTGGCTTGATGACTAGTTGCAGTAACAAGTTGGCTTGCTCACTGGTTGTAGTAATAGATTGGCTTGCTAACTGGTTGTAGTAACAGGTTGTCTTGTTGACTAGTTGCAGTAACAGTAGCAGGTTTAGTTGTTCAATGTCTTGGAATAGCAAAAGAAAGAGTAACTGAACGAGGTTATGCTTTATTTATGAGCGAGATCATTTACCATTGGAGTTTTCCCATTTAACAGAGCGGATCCATTAATTATGCAATGAATACATGTTAAACGGTTGCTTATAGGTTGAATGATAGGTGGACAAGGTTGTGCCACGTGGTAAGAGCGGGTTGGAAGGCTGACACTTGGCGGGAGCGGAGCGGAGTGGAGGGGGCGGGGTTAATAGTTTTTTATTAGGCGGGAAGGAGAAAGGTGGATTAATCCAGGCGGGATAGATCGTGGCCCTTGATTGTATCATGATTTTTATTGCATAGCGAAAAGAGTGGTCGCGTCAAATAATGTTATATACCTAGGGGGGGTAATATGGGGTACCGAGGGAGGTACCCAAGGTAATAATGTAATAATGGGATGGGCCATAGTAATAAATAAGGTGGTTAACCCATGTCATGTAAGGGACCACAAGTACTTAATAATAATGTAAGGGGCCCATGGTATTGTTGATGGTATGAGGAAACCATGGTAATGATGCATGGTACTGTATGTATGAGGCCTATATAGAGGCTAGAGACTCCACATGGAGAGATATGAAGAGAAATATCTTGTATGAACAAGCATATGGCTTGTGGAGTATTCTCCTTCCTTAAGGAGTGAATGTATGGTGTGCCCTACCTTAAGGGTTTGATCAATAAAGATTCATTTCTATCTATTTCTGGGTTTATTTGCATTGTCTTATATTTTCATATCAGATCTATAATATTCTTGGGTTAGATCTACAACAAGTGGTATCAGAGCTATAAGTGGTATCAGAGCATAAGGGTTTCGATATAATAAAGAAGCATTTCTATCTATTCTGATCTTGTTATTTATTGGGTTATTTATGTTAACATATATTTTCGGTTTAAATCTACAACAAGTGGTATCAGAGCTACAACAGGGTGGAATCCCATTCCAATACGGAAGTATACCAGAGGTTCCCCAGTACTCTAGGGTATATCAGAGGCACTCTAGTATGGCAAGTATATCAGAACACTCTGATCGAATGGTTATTCATTAAACAGAGCTAACACAGACTTGTGCTCATCATACCGTCGTGTATATATTGGGAGACACCACTAGGTTTCTATCCTTTAGCCACAGGTAACCGAGTCAGCCGCCTTGTAAATGTGATACACTGAACACAACATTCAGGGAGATTGGTCGTCGTACGTTAAGTCCTTGGTTTTGGCTAAAGTGTATATAGTGGTTCACATATACTTGGTAAACCCCCTTGCCTACCTTAACCCTCTTTTATTTTGTTTTGTTAATTTCTAAAATCAATTAATTGACCACAGAACAACATCCTTCCTATGGAAATACTCCTTAGTAGATATTAGGTTGATATTGATGGAAACATTTCTTGAGTCTACTAGTTAAGGAAACTCCTCTAACGGGAATCCTAGTTCTTTTCCTTGTTTTCAAAATAATGATGCTCCCTATATGGCAACGTTGTCCCTTCCTAGATTGACCATTGGTCTGCCAGTTTGGTTATTTTCGACCTTGGTGATTCCGAGTGTCCAAACTGCTTTTCAACCTAGTTCTCTTCCACCTAAACAAAATCAACCTCCAATTGATCTTAAAGTTGACCCTTTGCCTTCTTTGCCTATTTCTTCACCCCGTTCTTCCTCTTTTCCTAGTGAAAGTTTGGATTCTAGTAACCAGGAAGCTAAGAAGAAGAAGAAGATGATGATGATGAAGAAGAAGAAGAAAAATAAGCAAGGGGGCAACCAAACAACTATTGTTACTAAAGTAACTAATGAAGAAAAGTCTTCCCAACAGCCGGGGAAAGTAAAATTCCCTTGCATTTTATGTAAGGGTGACCACCCTCTTCGAAATTGTCCTGGTATTCCCAAGGTCATAGAAGTGTGGTCCAAAGGTTCACATCGACCTTTTTCATCAACCTCTGGAGATTATGCTGGTGATAAACCTTCAACAAGTAAAGCGCATGGGAAAAAGGGAAAAGTCAAATTTCCCTGTAAGTTGTGTGAAGGTAATCATCCCATTCACCTTTGTCCTCTTATGGATGAAGCTTCCAAAGAGTTGGGAAACCTTATAGCTTCTCAACCTCATCTTTCAGTTGGGTATCAAAATATTTCCCCTGATCCTTCACTAGTTGATCCAGTGATTGATCAAAAGCCATCTTTGGTAAATCTCGCTCTCTCTGAAAGTGAGTCTCGTGAGTCCATTCTCGACTAACCATTGGTTGAGAAAATGGTAGACTTGGCTCCACCTTCAGTTAACCATACCTTTTAGGTAGAGAGTGAACCTCATACTGCTTAGGTTCTTCTAGTTTCTTCAATTTCAAATGAAATAGAGGGAAATCCTCCCATTCCTGAGGTGCATGAGAGAAGTTCTCATGTTCCCATAGAGAAAGAGGGTAGATCTCACGTTCCTACAATACCCCCTTTGAGTATTTTAGTCACTTATTTTGATTGGAGTCGATTGGCATGATATCGTCTTCTGTCTTATCTGCATTTCCAAATTACAATAGAAGCTTACCATATGGTTGTACCTAGCATAGTCACCGACGAGGGCACACCTGTTAGCATTCTATCCTCAACTATTTGGCAAGCTTTAGGTTCTCCTAGCTTGTCTCCATCACCAAGAATCTGTTAGCTTTTAACAGAGGAACCAATCAACCATTATTCATCCTTCCTAAGTTACCTATTACTTTGGGAGGAACGTCTGTCAATATAGATGTGATGGTTGTCCAAGGCCCTTTAGATTTTAGTCTACTCCTTGGTCGTGAATATGTTTATGTCATGGAAGCTCTTGTCTCTTCTCTCTTTGGTGTGATGTGTTTCCCGCATGAAGGAAGAATTATGATCATTGATCAACTTACATTCATTGGTCCTGAATCAACTCCCAATCAACCATCATCCTTAAATGGTTCTTATATGCAAGCAACATCACCCCTGCGAAAAGTTAATTACGTGGCTACCTGTTCCATGCCCATATCTACTATTGATCTAGTAGGTGATGTAGTACGTCATGTACTGGGGGCATTAGAGCCTGATTTTTCCATTGGATCCCTGGACATGTATTCCTTCCAGAGTGTTGTTCTCCCATACGATGAGAATCTCTTGGAAGCCATGGCGTCTTTTGGTTTGTGATCAAAGGTGTTGGATCATAGTTCCTTGTCTTGTGTCAAGCTCATTAAAAAATGAAACAAGGGCCATGAGGATAGTTCTTTTACCATGTCAACCTCGGTAAAAAATGAAATAGGTTCCCATGAGGATAGTTCTTTTACTATGTCAACCTCATTAAAAAATGAATTAGGTCCCCATGAGCAGAGTTCTTTTACTTGTGTCAAGCTCGTTAAAAAATGAAACAAGGTGAAGCATGGTTCTATTCCTATGTCAAGCTCGTTAAAAAATGACACAAATCCCCTTCCAATTTGAGTCTTTGATTAGATCTCGTAAAATCCCTATTGTAGAGGTAAATCCCCTCTGCGGACAGAGGCGATCCCTACTAGCCCAAATGGGGTCTAGCAACAATCAAACAACACTAACACGCATGTTCCTAATTTCAAATCAAAGACTGATGATGAGGACCTACCTGGATTCCAACGCTAGTACTTGTAGAAGAGTCGTCGCTCTCGTTCCTTTGCTCCGGCTGGTCACGATCCCCACGACCCTCGTGAACGGACACCTGCACATGCAAAGAACGACACAAATACAAGCATAAAATCCAATAGATGCAACTATATATCAGTCATAAAGGACATAACTCAATCATCATTATAAAGACAATAAGAGTGGAACCATAATGATAGTCGTCTATTATTGATAAACAAAGAAGAATACAACCATAGTTCTGACGTCAAATCCTCCTTTGGATGGGTGATCAGCAGCACATGCCTTGCAAAGCTTGTTGGGAATGGGGAAAAAGTCTCTCTCTCCTTGGTTACTTGGACAAGAATATCCTCACTTTGGATTTAACCTTATGGGAATGAAGAAGGCTTCTTGCAGCATGAACTTTGCAATTCTCAGACTTTAGGACTTGAAAACTAGCACTTGGAATTAGCTTGTCAATGGCAAAAGGACAAGCTTTTATAGATAGAGGGGAAGGAGTTAGGATTTTCCACAATATTCATGGGGTTGGATTTATCACTAAGAAACTTCCATGAGAAGGTGACAAACAACTTCCCTTCTATGGAGTTTCCAAGCCAAACTAAACCAACTCAAGATGGATTTAGTTTATGAGTGGGTTAGGAAGAACCTTTGGAGGTTTGTTTGTTAAAAACATTACCCAACTGGGCTGGTGCGAGTGCGACTCCGAGACAGAGCACCAGCTGGCACGCCCTCTTTGGAGGATTTCCCCCATTGGCGCGAGTGGCACAGGGAAACCGCACCAATGGAAAAAGGGCTATTTTTATGGGTATTTTGCAGAAGGTGTCTTCAGGGCATATGAAGTACATACTTAGGGGAATATAAAGCAAGTGTTTCTAGGTCATGTCACTTCTCATAGGTCCAGGAACAAGTCCTCCAAGGTGCAGGAGAAGGGGTAACAGGGACGGTGACAAATTGTTGTGTAACAGATTCCCCCTAAAGCATGAGGCCCGAGAGAGAGAGGGGTGAAATTCTTTACAAGAACATGTCCGACTGAAAACACTACTGCCGGAAAACCTGCATGGTGAAGTACAACTGATATCTCAAGTACATGATGTATGTGATATGGGCGCAGCCATCCATAGCAGAGTACATAAAAACTAGATCCAAGCTATGGGCGCAGCCATCCAGTAAGGATCGATAAATAGACTCAGGCATGGTCGGAGCCATCTAGTGAATGAGTCATGTAATGATCATAATAATCCACAAAATCGCACCCTGGATCCCAATAGACAAAATCTAGGGTCTTGCGCTCCATCTCGACCCAAACAAAGTACAAGTTCAAGCATGCGAATAGGGGAGTCAAAGTCGAACATGCAAGAACATCGTCTGATAACCAGTCAATGATGAAAACTGTTAACAGACGCGAGAGGTACCACCAATAATGACAATGGCCCTCAAGGTACTATAGGTACAATCTACGGTGTGTGAATCAGTGAGCCGACGTCAAACACTCGTAGAATCATTCGATCGAAGGCCAATGATGAAAACCTCGTGTCGAACACGAAGAACCTGCCATTGAGGCATGCAGGCTCCAAGGCACCTGAAGGGAGTCTCTAAGTCAACTTCCTGGATAATGAGCTGAAGTCGACAGGAAGTGGCCTTGATCGAAGGTGGGCCATAATGTTTCCCACATCATCGACACGAGACAGAGAAGGATAAGATGTTTGTGAATTAGGATTATGTGAGGTATCAGAGGGAGGTTGAGTATTCCCTAGAGGTCAACTTCTCTTGAACATATCGGCGGCACGACAGTGGACTTGGCAGTATTTGACATCAAACGATCAGAGGTCATGGAGACAGTACAACGAGCAGATGAGAGGTCAAACAGGATTACCCAAACCACGGAGGCAAGTGAAAAATTAGATGAGATGTCCCCACTCAGACACGAATGCAGACAAGTGCCATGTTCAAGAGTGACATACTGTCGACACGACAATAATTGTGGTTCCATTTTCCCCACCATTCCTAGCGAGTACCCCGGTTATTTTTTGATGACAAGCTTGACGGGGATAGCATATGCTTGTGAGGCGTCATTTCAACGGAATCCGATGTCATTAAGTTTTAATGAGTCTGACAAAGGAATAACTCAGCGTCTTTTCATGTTTAGAGAGTTTGAAAAGACAACAGAAAAGGAAATTCCAGGGGTGTCCTTTTTCGTAAAGTTGTGTCTCTGGAGCCTGAAAAAGTATAAAACAATGCTCGAAAGAACCGCTCGATCATTACGATCGAGGAGTACTTTTCATGAGTAGTGATTTTGACTTGAAAAAGTAAAAAAAGATCGAAACCACGTCACTTCGTAACCATTAACGAACCTGAAACGACAAGGGTCCGACAATATTTTCATCCTTACACGGTCGGAAAAGGGTTTAAAGACGACTGCCTCTCATTTACATTTAACGAGTCGAGAGGAATAACTCAGCGTTCTTTTCACATTTAGAGAGTCAGAAAAGAGTAGAAATATTACTCCAGAGTGACTTTTTCGTGTGTTTACCGAGCCCGAAAAAGTATAAAATACAACTCGTTTCATCGCCTAAGTCGCACAAACACCTGTCGCTGCACAAAAACCAGTGTAAAATCCATTTTCAACACAAATATACATTAAAATATTCATAAAAAAGACTTTTAAAACCTATTTAGGGTTAAAAAAGCTATAAATAGGTGAAAATGGTAAAAACAATAATTACTTTTCACTTTTACCTCATTGGAGAGTGACGATAGTGCTCTTGGTGTGCGATATTCGGGTGACGATTTCGATGAATCTGTGTGACCATTTGGAGCGCCGCCAGTTCTAGGTAAGAGGCCTCCTCTCCTACTCCATTTTTATCCATTTTTAATTTGCTTTAGCCTATTTTATTACCCCCTGTGGAGGGAATTGCAAAAAATAGGGTTGCGCCCATTGGCACGGGTTTCGGGCACGGACCCGCGCCAATGGGCTCTTTTTCTCCAAAGGCTCACGCCCATGGGTGCGATTGTTTTAGAAATAGTCGCGCCAACGGCCGAGCGCACTCTTGTTTGAAAATTTAACAAATTTAAAGACATTTCACTGCATTTTTTAATTTTCTAAGGATCTAATTTGATGTTTTGACCTTGTGATTGCAGGAAAATATGCAAAATGGTACTCCAATGGAAGGAAAGAGAGCATGACCAGGTAGACGTATTGGCCATAGCAGATGAAGACTGCATGGAAGCCCTTAGAGCTTGTGGGCTCAAGAAATACTTTCTCCAGTCTTATCTACGAGCTTAGCTAGAGCTCTTGCGATATTTGATCAACCTGTGGGATGAACATGATCAAGTGTTTCGCATACGGGACCAAGTACTGGAACTAGACGTATCTGACATCTATTTCATCACTAGACTGTCGCGTAGAGGGCCGGTGCCCCTATTGACAGGTAGCAGGCCATCCGGGGAGAAGATGAAGGAGGTGAAGGCTCGAGTTTGCCCAGGGGAAAAATATGGATCCGGCAGCTCAAAAGTGGATATCTCCACTGTTCCGGACCTAATACTCAGAGCTCTATTGTTCACCATCACACAAGCTGTGGGGGCACAGGCACCCCATGAAGCCGCAAATAACCAACTGATACTGGCTACAGAGTGTCTCAACCTGACGATCTTCAATTAAGTGCGGTGACGACCAATATGAAGAGACAACTTACAAAAGGTAAGCGTGGCAAGCTGCAGTAGTTTGGGTACGGTTCCATTCTGGTGACGTTCTTCTTGGAATGTGTGCCAATCTTTCAGGGCCAAGGGGCCTTTGTACCTGATCCGGCACCTCAAGAGCCGAGAATGGCTCGTTGGGCGGCACTGATGCCGAGAGGGGGGGGAAGCCAGCATATGTCATGGAGGCCTGAGTTTTTTGGGTGGCTTCGCCGCCAATTGATCGTGGTTGAGGACTAGTCGTATGCGGGGACAGACTTCACAGGTGACCCTGATCTCCCACTGCCAGAGGGAGAGGATTAGGATGAGGAGATAGGTATGACCTCATTTTGATTTTGTGATTTATGAATTTTTTTATTTTTTTGTTAATATATGCTTGTTCTAATAACATTTATATGCATATGCAGATGTTGGCCCACAGCGCCCAGCTGGCATGTCTCCTATTGCGAGGAGACACCAGGCTGCAGCAGATCCTCAGGAGGAGGGTGCTGATAGAGGGGAACTCATCCAGAACCTTGAGGGTATCACTCGAGGGATCCCGTATTATGCTCGGCTAGTGAATGCCCCATTAGCGTACCAAAGGCACAAGGTGGGGGTGCCGAATCGCATCCATCAACTCCTGAGATGGATTAGAGATCTAGGCTTTATTTCCATGCATATTTTTTGAGAGACATGTTGTCTCCAGATGTAATAAGACAAACATGTATTATTTTTTGATGATGCACGCGGTGCAAACATTTGGACATATATATATATACATATGCTTTATGGTTTATTGTGTTTTATGGTTCTTATGCTATTTTGAATTACATGTTATGCAAATGTCTGTCCAATTCATAATTAGCTAATGCATCGGTTAACGTATTAAATCGTCTTGGAATATGTTGATATGTAATGAAATCGAAATCCCTTTCTAAAAACTTAACACGTAAATACAACCTTAAAATCCGATGGTCTCTGACGGAATAACGCCCATTAAGCTGGTGGATGACAAGCTGAGAGTCCAAGTTCACAACCAATGTTCGAACACCGAGGTTAATCGCCTCAGCTAGTAACTCAATCACAGCACTATAATCAGCGACATTGTTCATTGTACAACCTAGACAAACCCCTTGAAGGTCTACTAACTCACCATGAGGATCGTAGATCAGCCATGCCGCAGAAGACAAGTTGCGTGTACTGCGGGAGGCACCATGAGTGAAACCAATGTAAGGCGAACCAGACATCTGTCCAAGAAGCAAAAAGGACACAATAAGTGGAAATCACGCCGACACACCAAGACAAAAATATGAACATATGCACACAAAACACACTTGCTAAAGCACACGTATGTACAAAAAATAGAGTGCCTGGACTTATGCAGAATATTTTTTCAAATAAAGCCCATTCCGGGGCTTATCCAGGGGATTCCCTTCATAGTCAATAAGCTCGTAGGGCCCTTTTTGCAAAACTCTCTTTACAATATAAGGCCCGTGCCACATGGGCTCGAATTTTCCTGCCCACAGCTTATCATTGGCTTGATCGTAGAGCAGGACCAAATCTCCCTCAACAGAAGAGCGAGGATGAACAGTGTTATTGAAGTGAGTTTTCACTCGCTTCTTCTGTTCTTCGATAGCTAAAGAGGCTAGTCGACGAGTCTCGTCTAGCCGCTCCAGGTAAAGAAGGCGTTCCTCTACCAGAGTAGTGTTAGGGAGAAATTCGATGGCTAATTTTAACGAAGGAATCTCACACTCAATAAGAAGGGTAGCCTCCAGTCCATAAACCAACTGGAAAGGAGTGAAACCAATGGCATCCTTCACAGAGGTTTGATAGGCCCACAAGGTAGAGAACAACATCAGGTGCCAGTCGGACTTATGCATGCCAATGTTTCGTTGAAGCATCGTAACCATGACCTTGTTAATGGCTTCCACTTGACCGTTGGCCTAAGGATAGTATGGAGTCGAACTATCATGCCGTAGGCTCAACTGGGTTGTAAGCTCGGTCATCATATGATTACGGAAATGCTTTCCGTGATCAGTAACGATGGCTTGAGGGACTCCGAACCGTGAGATAATATGATTGAACAAAAACTGCACCGCGGTGTGACCGTCTTTAGACAATGTAGGCATTGCCTCAGCCCATTTCATGAAATAATCAATAGCAACGATGATATACCCATGCCCCCCATTCGAGCGAGGGTTACAAGTCATATAATCGATGCCCCATTTGGCAAAAGGACTGACGGTAACAATGGGGTGCAATGGAGCAGGAGGTGCACGCATATTCCGTTGTAGATTTGGCACTCGTGACAAGAGTGGACGACAAGAATACAATCCTTAAAAATGGAGGGCCAAAAGTAACCAGCGCGGAGGATTTTTTTTGCAGTGGCATATCCAGACATGTGACCGCCACAAGCGCCAGAGTGGCAGTCATTTAAAACTCTCTCGGCTTCTTCGAGCGTTAGACATCGACAGAGAATAGAATCAATGCGGAGACGGTACAGGGTGTCCCCAACAATGCGATATGGTTGGGCTTGATGGCGGATCCGTTGTCAAGCATCTTTAGATGTCTCGGGATGAAAAGAGGACATCTGTAAGTAGACAATTATATCCCTGTACCAGGGATCGAGGGTGCTGATGAGGAAGAGAGTTTCGTCCGGAATGTGATCCTCTAATCGAGAGGGGGCAGCAAGGGATGACAAAGAGCACAATAATTCAACGAAGACAAGAAATTTCTTGGACTTGGCAGCAGTGAATTCCAAGTCAAACTCTTGGAGGATGACAATCCACTTCGAGTACTTGCCCCCCAGCAGCTGATGTGACAAAATGTACGTCATTGGGTTTCAATCAGAGATCATTGTCGTAGTGCGCAACAAGATATAATGATGGAAGCGTTGGACGGCACAAATGGTGGCCAATGCCAACTTCTCGAAGTAAGAATATCGAGATTCCGTATCTAATAAATTACAGCTGAGATAATAAATGACATGTTCAATGCCATCATTGTCATCCTGAACAAGAACCATGCCAATGGTGGTATCAGTAGCGGCGAGATACAAAGTGTAATCACGATGGTAATTTGGAGGATGCAACAAAGGAGTGGAAACAAGGAGAGTTTTGAGATGTTCGAAAGACTCTTGAGTGATGGCATCCCATCAAAATGGGGTGTCTCTCTTTAGTAACCGCGAAAAACCTTTGGCCACCTCGGCATAGTTCGGGATGAATCGTCGTAAAAAGTTTGCTTTACCCTGCAAGCTCTGAAATTGTCACAAGGAAGCAGGGGGAGGAAGATTCAAAATGGCCTCGACTTTAAGGGGATCCAGACGGATGCCCTCTCAGGAGATGATGAACCCGAGAAGTCTGCCAGACTCTACGCAGAAGACACACTTATGCGGGTTGAGCCGAATACGGTAGTGTCGACAGCAGAGAAATATTTCGTGGAGATGCGCGGGATGGTCTTGACGCTTAGCTGAATGAGCTGGAAGATCATCTAGGTAAGGCTGCACGATGTGTCAAATATCATGAAATGCATAAGACATCACGCGTTGGAAGGTGGCACCAGCGTTATTGAGACTGAAAGGGAGCTTTTTATAAGCGAAAGTGCCCCACGGACAAATAAAGGCAATCTTGTGTTGATCAGTTGGCGCGATATTAATCTGGTTATAATCAGAGAAGCCGTCCATAAACAAGTATATCTCACTTCCGACACACTCATCAATGAGCTGGTCAATGAAGGGTGTGGGGTAGTTATCCTTCGGACAGGCTCGAATAATATCACGGTAATCGACACAGACTCTGATAGTACCCTGCTTTTTATCCACAGGGACGATATTGGAGACCCAATCTGTGAGTGGGATGGGGTAGATGAAGCTAGCTTTGAGAAGCTTTTCGACTTCCGTTTTAATCGCTGCAGCCTTTCGGGGGTGCACGGGGCATAAACGCTGACGAACAGGCTTAGCTCCCGGATACGTGGGTATCTCATGCACCATGATGCTTGGGTCGATACCAGGCATTTCTTCGTAAGACCAATAAAATACGTCATGAAACTCATGAAAAAGACCAATATAAAGTTGAATTTCCTCAGGAGTACAAGTGACTCCGATATAGATATGCTCGACAATCCCTGGTTTAACAGAGATATTGATTGGTTGAGTCTGCGTAATGTTTCCCAAATTCCCTTCAGAGGACACTTGAAATACTTGGATGGGTGTCTGAAGGGGTTGTGAAGGGAGACAAGGAGAAAATCGCTCGAGACAGGCAAACATTTCCCGAAGGGTAGGGAGGAACGAGGAACGATGGTGAAGATTGAACCAAGGAGGTTCCTAGAGAGACATGGTCTCTATAATGGCTTCATCAGAAGGAAATATTTCCTTTAAAGGATCCGAAGAAGCACAATATCCAAGCCAAGGGGAATGATTGTAGGAGTCAAGAGCTCTGCTTAAAGAAGCAGATTCAGAAGGAGGAGTCGATACAGAAACGATTTTGACGTAGTTGAGCTTGGCAAGACTCAACAGCATCTCATCGCCCCACGATTCTATCTGGTCAATGGGGGGAAGGACCTAAGGATCAGAACGAACCGAAATCATATTGATATAGGTGAGGTTCAGAGGTGGGAGTGAAAAGACACCCATGAGGGCGGGATCTTTAAAGAGCCCAGCTCCCACACTCTCCAATGGAATAGAGGTATGCTCCACAAAAGGCATGTTGTGTTCGAAAGAGGAAACGAAGAAGGAGAGCTGGTCTATCGTGACAATTTTCCCCTGATGAGGGAAATGAATGACATGAAAGAGGGATAAATCCACGGCACGCATGGCATATGTCCAGCTCCGACCCAAAAGGAGGTTGTAAGTAAGATTTGCATCGACAACTTCAAATTCCACTTCAACAGTCTTCCCTTCCAAAGTAATCGGTAAGCGTTGGAGGATACTGTAAGGGCGAGATTCTCTCCAGTCAAAGGCTTCCAGTGTGGTTGGAGACTGACTCAAATCGGAGACCCAATAGCCTTCCAACAAGCAACAGACATAATGCAATTTGAGGCGCCTTCATCAATAACTGTACGATGAATCATCTTAGAATTGATGATGACTTGAATGAGGAAGGCAATCTGGTGAGGCAGTCACGGTACATGGCTCTTGAGATCAAAAGTGATCAAATCTGAGTCGGCCAGATCGATGCCACCGATGGCCGATAGCAAGGACTTCCTCTGGGGGGGTGCAGCTCCAGAGAACTTATAGAGCAGACATAGCTGACGGAACCTGAGCTAAGTCCTCAATGATGCTATAGTGTTGGGCAGCATGAGCATTTGGGTTGTAAGAAGATCTCCGGAGTACACCTTTAGGAGGGGGTCGAATAAGCGTCTCAGCGCTAGGTCTCTCGATATGGAGTGGACCAGAACTGGATGGAGGAGCGCTTGAGGGGACCTCAGGCTTCTTCCCGGTAGGTGATGGATATTCCTTTGCTCGAGTCATAATGTGAACAGGAATCGTTCCAGCCATGAACACTTAGGAACCAAAGGGAGAAGAAGACGAGGATGGGTCAGCCACCATTTGCATTTGCTATGAGGGGAACGGCTCTTTCAGCACCACAGGAGTCCCAAGAGCACCTTTTAATAAACGACTAACTTCGGACCACCTTGGGCAGTATTTGGTATAGTGATCCTCATCACAGATAAGACAAGGATACTTCGGTTTACATTTGGCTCCTTCCTCGGGTGGAGGTTTAGGGGAGTCTTGTTTGGGTTGCTCAGATTTATTTTTCGCTTTCCCCTTCTTCTTTCCTTTCGAGGCTTTATCCGCCGTGGTGGACTGGACGACGTTGACCTTGGAAGTATTTCCGGAAATAGACACACCCTGAGAAGTGTTTTCGTTTGAAGCATTCGATTTTTGCTTCCCAAGGTTCGTGGAATATTTCTTCAAAGATGGATTTACAGAGCCAATAACACCATCAACAGATGGCTTTGGCGGAGCTTTGGATGTTCCAGGTCTCGGGGCATTAGGAAAATAATCATATAAGGTGCCTGACTGAGAATAAACTAAGTCGAGGTACTGAGCACGCACAATAGCCTGCTCTTTAGTTACACAAGCTCCCATAACAATGTCTCGCGCGATTGCAGGGACAAAGGAGGTCGTAAACCAATCGGTCAGGAGTTGATTAGGAATCCAGAACTTGATCAAACGATGACACGGTCTCCATTCATGTATATGATTGGATATGTGCATGGTTGTGTCTTGTTTAAGAGACGTGAGAAAATGCCTTCCCGTCTCATACCGAATGGGTAACTGAAAATGAGTTAGAAATACCATTGCCAACGAGTTGAAATCTTGAAAGGATCCGCGAGTCAACTCAATGTACCACTTAGCAGCAGAGCCAGTGAGAGTCCTTTGGAAAAGGCGAAGCTGGATTGAATCATCAAGCCACGAATTTGATGAACACCAAAGGTGATAAGCCATAATGTGGGCTTGAGGGTCCTCTCCATCTTTGCCATCAAATTTGGGACAATCACCGGGAATCTTGGTTGGAACTAGTGGCTAGAATGGATTATGAAGGGTAGGATCATTAGTCAATTTGGACACATCCGACAGTTCCAATGTTGCTAAGAAAGGTAACTGAGGATTGAAGGACATCTGTGGCCGCGGATAAGAGGTAGTACCAGAGTTCCAACCAGTTGCTGGTTGCCCCTATTGATTTTGTCTGGATGGACCTGGCCCATAAGGGTTCTATCTGTAGGGATTCTGTCCATAGGGGTTATAGCCGTAACTGGATGGTTGACCCTGGATTTTCCCCCCAACACACCATTGATTACCAACTTGGCCTGCAGGAGCAACATAATGTTGCTGGTAATTGTGATAAGGAGCAACCTGCATTTGTTGCTAATTTTGGTACGGGACAAACTGAGCTTTCCCCTGGGGTTGTTGGTAACCATACGGTTGCTAGGCTCCATACTGAGCCTGGGGACTAGGCTGCGCTTGATAAGAAGGTTGGGATTGAAACCCACCTTGCATTTGAAGGCCAGTTTGGGTCTAGGGCCTAGACTGGGGCTCGAAACCGGGTTGAGCTTGAGAAGCAATCACCATTTGCACGCCCTATTAAGCAGGCCCAGAAAGATGTCCTTGAGAGGATGGAGATTGGGCCACCTGGCTAGAAGGTTGCCTTGGTTGCATTTGGGATGGACCCACTTGCTCAGAAGGTTGAGCTTGTTGGGTGTTAGGTTGTCCTTGCGGAACAGATGGCTGAGCGGACTTGACGGATGGTTGACCTTGAGGTTGACCAACTTGTCTAGATGGTTGACCAGACTGGGCAGTGGGTTGGCCTTGCTGTACGTAAGGCTAAGCACCCTGCCCAGAAGGGTACCCTTGCTAGATTCGAGGTTGTCCTTGTTGCATATAAGACTGTCTTGGATTCCCATAGGGTTGACCGGAAGGGTATCCCTGCTGGACTCCAGGTTGTCCTTGTTGCATATAAGGTTGTCCTGGATTTCTAGAGGGCTACCCAAGATAAGTGAAAGATGGACCAACATAGGCCGAAGGTTTTCCTTGGAAGGGTTGTCCTTGTGGGCCCCCAGGTTGCCCTGGATAGGATTGCCTGTAATACTGCTGCCCATAAGAAGGCTACGTGTAAGATGGTTGACCTTGATAAGATGGTCCTTGATAATACTGTCCTTGATAAGATGGTCCTTGATCCGAAAGGGGCACTTGGCCACCACCATAATGAGTGGTACCCCAAGCAACACTTAACAGGACTGAGGCCTCAACCGCAGGCTGAGATGGCAAGGGTCCAATATACAAATGATGCCCTACGGGGTCATAATAATGATTTGGACCTTGCGCCCCTGGATTCTAGATGGCATGAAAATCAATCTAGATTTGAAAAATTATAATAGGATGTAAAGCATTCGAGTAGGAGAGAGAAACAAACAGTTAGGGTATGAGATTTTAAATAGTATGTCATTTGCTTACCTGTTTAACAACAATTTCATCTTTTGTTGTTGGAATCGAAAGCTGTCCAAAGGCCCAAAAATAGAAAAGAGACATGGGCATCAGCATTCTGCAGCATGCCCATGTTATACACACGATTGTTATCTGTATGTGGAATAGTGAGATCCTGCCTGGTTGTGATAACCATTTTGCATCCCTCTGCTTCAAACAACAACTGCTCCACATCTAATTTTGACCAAACATCATCCAAAACCACCAACAACTATGGATTTCCTTTTGAACTGAGATTCATCTACAATTGGTTGTATTCATCCAAGAAGGTGGGGCACTAAGTGCAAGATGGACAACTCTGGGTGTAGGTACCGATTGGCCACTATTTACTGAACCGTGGGACGGACTAGCAACATTAGTTACAATCAAAGATGCTGTAATGGCACTAACAACTGGCATTGAAGATGCTACACAAACAGTCAGAATAGTCGGGACTGAAGTGACAATTGTATTGTGAACTTGTGGAATAAAAGATCCCGTAGTGGGAGTGATGTTGTGATCCCACATGGTACCTGAGGAGGAGTTCCTAGAACCCATAATATCCCTCAAAGCCTTATAGCGTAAGGGCAGTGTGACACCGAGAGGGGTGACAGTGAAGGGCGAGGTTACGACCGGGGTTACGGCTGAGACAGGAGTTTCGACATTCGTCACAACGGGTGTCTCACTCGCGATAGGAGATGTGTCATCCATGTTAGAGGAAGACATTGGGACCGAAACACCAGTAGGAGTAAAAGGAGTATCCTCTTCGGAAGGCTCCCAAATAGGGTTCCAATATAGATCGTGAAAATCGTCTTCTGGAGCACGAGAGTTCAACGGTTGGACACTCAGAATAACAGGAAAAGTGTCACCACAAACTGATGTCTCAGGAGCAGTAGAAGAAGGAGACCCTTGGTCACTAGGGACGGGAGATGGGATCGATGGTTCCACCAGGATGATTCTATTTAAAAAATCTTAGACAAACTAATGAGAAAAGACCCTACTCAAACTAACGCAAATAAGATCTAACAGGGTAAGTGTGAACGTGGCCGAATAAATTTTAAGACACAAGGACATAACTTGACCTTTTCATCTTTAAAGAGTCGAGAAAAGGACAAAAAGATGACTCTAGTTGCCTTCGAATGTTTAGTGAGCCTGAAGTGACAAATGCTCAAGTGAGCCTTTTCTTTTAGGGAGTCCGAAAAGGATCAAAAAATGACTACTCTGGAGAACTAGGCAAAAAGTTTACCAGACAATCTGTAAAACTGCATATACATCTTGGCAATGGTATGAAAACCAAGGACTTTCTGTACGGCAGTCAATCTTCCCGAATGTTATGTTTAGTGCATTACGGGTCGTAAGGCGGCAGACATGGCTTCCTGTGGATAAAGGATGGTAACCTAGTGGGGTCTCCCCATATACTCGACGGTACATGGGAGCACAAGTCCGTACTAGACCACAATTGAGTCACAAAAGGAGGAATCACCCAACCTTGAGTGGAAACAAAAGTGACTAGGTTTAACGACACCGGAGCACGTCTCTAGCCTAGACCTCTAAAAAGTGTGCGTTATGTTCCAATGCATTGTTAGATTCATTCAGTTTATTTTAAAGTTGATCTTGTATTAGGTTTCAGTTTTTAGGCCTTACCGTATGTGATATCTCAAAATTCCCTAAATGCAAACTATATGCCAAAATATGTCATTTCATTTGATGAATGCTTGTTACGAGAGGGTTTGAGAGCTTTCAGCAAACGAAATGATCGCAAACAACAAAGAACTTCCCTAATGCAGCTAATGGAAATTAAAAAACTTTTCTTTAAGATCACTAATCACTAATCAAAATGAAAAGCTCTAATTCTCATTAACTAATACAAAGAAAAAGAGATTTTTTCTTTTATGTTGATGACAAAATGCACTAAACGAACTTTGAGAAATGATAACAAACAAATTCTATTCAATACAAGCACATTCAGTTCCCAAAATCACAAAGAAAACCTCCAGAGAACGAGAAAAGTTCCAAAGACACCAATGAGCTGTGTAATCTAGGCTCAAAGTGAGACAGACCAGAGTTCAAGTGAAAATGAAACAAGTCACCCAAATAACACAATAAAACGATTTACAACCACCAAACAAGTACAAGGGAGTAATCAAAGAGTCGACTAGACCACTAGAAGATCAAAAACACCTTAGGAAGGCTTGACACACAAAGTCACTAGATGCCCTAGGGCTAGAAATGTGAAATCGATAGAAAAAAGCAAACACCCAAAGGGTAACGATCAAAGCCAGTCAAATCACACTCCAACACACTCAAGTAGTCTAGAAAAGGTACCCAAAACAAAAACCAAGCTTAGAGGGCTCACATCCAAGCAAACTTCAAAAGTTCCCAGGCCTGGCGCGACTGTCAGGCTACAACTAGCGCCTTTCAGGGATTGGCACGGGTTGTCAATGAGCAACTAGCGCCAACTAGCACGACTGTAACGCTATAAAAGTGTGCCAACCGAGTTTTCTATGGAAAAATAAAAGCAAACAAGCCAAAGCTAGGCCAATAGTATCCAGGTACACCAAGGGGCAAGAAGCAACACAAAGACTCAACCCAGAAGGCTAACCAAGTAGGACAAACCAAGAAACAACCAAGAAACAAGGCAAGTTCCAAGCCATTCAGTTCGTAAACCAAACCGGAGATGGACTAAAGTGGCGTTGATCTAATTTGCTAATGTAGAGCAATAGCGTTTCAAAAGCTATCTAGTCGTACTTCAGGCTCCATTTAAAGTTTACAAATCAAACAACAAGACAAATCAAACGACAAGACAAAAAGCTAACTCCCCAGCGGAGTCACCAAATTGTTGTGGAGGTAAATCCGCTCTGCGGATAGAGGCAATCCCTACTAGCCCAGATGGGGTCTAGCAACAATCAAACAATGCTATCACGCAGGTTACTAATTTCAAATAAAAGACCAATGATGAGGGCCTACCTGGATTCCAATGCTAGTACTTGTAGAAGAGTTGACGCTCCCGTTCCTTTGCTCCAGCTGGTCACGATCCCCACGATCCCCATGAATGACACCTGCACATGCAAAGAACGACACAAACACAAGCATAAAATCCAATAGATGCAACTATATATCAGTTAGAAAGGATATAACTCATCATCATTACAAAGAACAATAAGAGTGGAACGATAATAATAGTCGTCTATTATTGATAAACAAAGAAGAATACAACCATAGTTCTGACGTCAAATCCTCCTTTGGCTGGGTGATCAACATCACATGCCTTGCAAAGCTTGTTCGGAATGGGGAACAAGCCTCTCTCTCCTTGGTTACTTGGACAAGAATCTCCTCACTTTGGATTTAACCTTATGGGAATGAAGAAGGCTTCTTGTAGCATGAACTTAGCAATTCTCAGACTTTAGGACTTGAAAACTAGCACTTGGAACTAGCTTGTCGAAGGCAAAAGGACAAGATTTTATAGATAGAGGGGAAGGAGTTAGGATTTTCCACAATATTCATGGGGTTGGCTTTATCACTAAGAAGCTTCCATGAGAAGGTGGCAAACAACTTCCCTTCTATGGAGATTCCAAACCAAACTAGACCAACTCAAGATGGATTCAGTTTATGAGTGGGTTAGGAAGAACCTTCGGAGGTTTGTTTGTTAAAAACATTACCCAACTAGGCTAGCACGAGTGCGACTCTGAGACAGAGCGCTAGCTGGCACGCCCTCTTTGGAGGATTTCCCCCATTGGCACGAGTGGTACACAAGGAAACCGCACCAATGGAAAAAGGGCTATTTTTATGGGTATTTTCCAGAAGGTGTCTTCAGGGCATATGAAGTACATACTTAGGGGAATATAAAGTAAGTGTTTCCTAGGTCTCACAGGTCCTGGAACGAGTCCTCCAAGGTGCGGGAGAAGGGGTAATAAGGATGGTGACAAATTTCTGTGTAACAACTACCTTGAAGGTGCAGGTGCTAGGAGCATTCTCATTGACCTGCAAGGGAACCAACATCTGATGGCCAACCAGTTGGAGTTCATTTGCACCAATAACATGGCTGAATATGAAGGCTTGTTGCAGGGTCTGAAAAAGGCCATTGATATGAAGGTTAAAATCTTAAAGTTTTTGGTGACTTGCAGATAATCGTGGACCAGGTAAGGAAAAGGATACACTGCAATTCGCCACACCTGGTGAGATACCAACATGAGGTATGGAGCTTAATTGACAATTTTTATTATTTTAATATCACATACATACCTCCAGGGCAAAACCAAGACGCTAATCTGATGGCTGGTATCGTTGCGAAGCTTTTTCCTGAACTTAGACTAAACAAGAATACATGTTATGTTGAATTGATTTTTAGACCATCCATGCTAGATAACATCTCAAATTGGCAGGTGTTCGAAGATGACGAGCAAATCCTTGAGTTCTTGCACTGCGAGAAGACATTCAAAAATGCAGTCATTGATGAAAAAGAGCATGAAAGGCTTATGAATGAGAGGGAAGATGAGGAAAAAGACCAGTCCATTAATTCCCAAGTCAATTGTCAAGATGGAGCACTTGTATGACCTGCATGATAAATTCAAGAAGGCGACTAACTGCAAAAGGCATAGCTCATCCATGAAGTATGAATTTGTCAACCTTGGAACTAAAGAAGACCCAAAAATTGTTAATTTGGGCTTAGGATGCTCTCCGCAAGAAAGGGTTGTGTTTGTTAAGCAGTTTAAAGAGTACAAGGATGTCTTTGCATGGACATATGGTGACTTAAAAACCTTTGATATCAGTGTTATGCAAAATGTTATTCCGTTGGAGAAGGATGTTAGGCCATGCCAACAAAAGCTTTGCAAGATACATCCAAGCCTGGAACCATTGGTGAAGAAAGAATTAAACAAAATGATGGATGCCAAAATAATTTTTCCTGTCAGGCACACCTGCTGAGTAGCCAACCTCATGCTAGTAAGAAAGAAAAATGGAGACATCAGATTATGTATCGATTTCAGAAACCTGAACAAAGCATTGTAGAAAGATAACTATCTAGTCCCTTCTATGGAACATTCTTCAGTGTGTTTCTAGGTCTGAAATTTTATCCCTATTGGATGGTTTTTCAAGATATAATCAAGTGTTGGTATCGAATTAAGATCAGCTTAAGACAACCTTCAACACTAAATGGGGCACTTACGCATATCGTAAAATTCTGTTTGGACTTATTAATGCGGGTGCCACATTTTAGAGAGCTATGAACATAGCTTTCCGAGGATTGATTAATAGATCAGTAGTAGTGTACATGGATGACATTACTGTGTATTTGTATCACAAAAGGGATCATATTTATCACCTGAAACAAATTTTCAAAAGATGCTGAAGATACATAATATCGTTGAATCCCAAGAAGAGCATCTTCATAGTTGCAGAAGGGAAACTACTGGGTCATATCCTCTCTAAAGAAGGGATTGTTATTGATCCTGAAAGAATAGAAACCATCATGAGAATAAAACCCCTTGCAAATAAAAGGGCAATGCAATCTTTCTTTGGGAAAATTAATTTCGTTAGGAAATTCGTTTTAGGTTTCACAGAAATAGTGCATCCCATGTAGCTAATGATGAATAAAGACGTTGTGTATAGGTGGAGCGATGAAGCTAAGAAATCGCTTCAGTGAATTAAGGAAGCCATTGCAGAAGCTCCTACATTGGTCAACCCCAATTTTGATGAGGAATTATTATTGTACACTTTCGCTTCTGATGTTTCATATGCTGCAATCCTCACCCAAAAAAATGATGATGGCAATGAAGTCCCTATCTCTTACATGAGCTCTAATATTCAGGGAGAAGAATTGAACTACCCAGACGTGGAGAAACAAGGTTTTGCTGTTTTTAAAGCAGTAAAACATTTTCACCCTTATTTATTAAAGGAAAGGACTAAAGTAATCGTTCCCCACCCTGCTGTAAGAGGCCTCTTCGTGCAGAAAGAAATGGGTGAATGGAGAGGGAATTGGATAACCACCCTTCAAGAATATGAGCTCGAGATTAAGCCGACGAATATAGTTCGAGGGCAGGGATTGTGTGAGCTCGCGGCAGAAGCCTTGGCGGATAAAGAAGGGGCATTCGAAGAACCAAAAGCGTAGAGCATACAAAATGCATAAGTAGACACTGACGTGTGGGCGCGAAATGTTGAAAGTCCCTTTGTACCCTAAGTCATTGTATTACGACATACAATTTTATTTGACACAGGGATCATGTCCTGAGCACATGGATGCATGACAAAGGAGAGCACTCAGATTGAAATCTAATCAGTATCACTTGGCCAATGAAACATTATACAGGAAAAATTATGATGGAGTTTGGCTGAGGTGTTTGGAAAAGGATGATGCTAATCATGTCTTGAAAGAAATGCACGATGGCCCAGCAAGTGGACACTATGGAGGAGAGACCACTGCTCACAAAATATCAAGAGCTGGATATTATTGGCCCACAGTGTTCAGAGACTCACATGCCTATGATCGGAAATGCAAGGTATGTCAAACTGTTGCAGGATGAGAAAGAAAGCCAGTTGTTCCCCTCAGGCCTGTTATGATTTATCGCCCATTCCAACAATGGGGCCTCAATGTCATAGGTGAGATCACTCCGAACTCTTCACAGTAGCATAAGTCTATACTCACGACAATCGACTACTTCACCAGATGGATCAAATCCATCCCGCTTCAGAAGGTTAACGAAGATGAGGTAATATCTTTTATTGAGAACTTTATTAGCAACAGGTTTGGCATCCCTGACGCTCTCATATTAGATAATGCTTCTTACTTTTCATCACTAAAATTGACTGAATTTTCTATCGATAAATCCATTCGCATAAGGTATGCATCAAACTATTACCCCCAGGGAAATGGAGTTGCAGAGCCCTCAAATAAAAACCTCATCCACATAATTTGTAAATCTGTCGCCGAAAACCAGAGGAATTGGCACAATGCTCTAACAAACTCCCTTTGGGCTAACAGGGTCACCCCAAAAGTAGCATTATAAAACTCCCCATACTTCCTCGTTTATGGACAGGAAGCCATATTGCCTCTTAACATTACCCTTCCCTCTTTACAGCTCTCCCAAGCTTCGAGAGGGACCCCTTCAACCTTACTTCAAAAAAGGATCAACCAACTAGTGAGGTTGGAGGAATTGAGAGATAAAGCCAGAAATAAATTTAGAAATCACCAAATGATTGTGAAAAGATGGTTTGATCACCATCTGGCAAGAGATAAAGATTACCAAGTAGGAGAGATAATCCTGAAATGGGATAAGTTGAGTGAGCCAAAAGGTAAGCACATGAAATTCCAACACTTATGGCTGGGCCCGTTCCAAGTTGAGGAAAAAATTGGTCAGGTAACTTACACATTGAAAACTTTACAGGGAGAAACTAAAAAAATCCTTGTTAATGGCCAACATCTTAAGAGATACTTCCAGTAACCACCACATGGTGGTTACCTCCTGAGTAGGTTAGGATTCATTTTTATTTTTTCTGTTAGCTTAGTTATATTTTCATCCTGTCCATTCTTGTTTTTTCCACAAAGTTTATTTTCCTTCTGGTTTGAATTTCATTGCTTTTTAGTCAATTGATTCTGGTCCTTCAGTCTCGTCTTCAACTTTATAACTATCTTCAGATTTCCCTCATTCGCCACCTTCAGCTTTTTGCCTCCCTCACTAACCTGTTGATGAGTCGGTCAATCCTAAATTCATCGTTACCTTGCAAATCAAGCAAACTTTCAATGAGCCTATAATAATTGGAAAATCAACGGCGAAATTCAAATCAGAGCCACTCATTGGAATCTATTGGGAACTAGGTAGGATCCGTTGATAACTTGGATATCAGAGCATGTAGGGGCATCTTTATAAAATGAAAAATGTGTAACCACAGATGGACTAGCATGGCGGAACGTTGCATTTTTAAAATCCCATCCAGACCTAGCCTATACTTGTCTATAAGGTTTACATTTATTCTCCATTGATCCATCCACCACACTAAGTTTTCCAATACCTGTCATCCACAAGTAAACCTCCTTTCATGGGCTAAGCTCTCTGTCATATATCCTGTGGCAAATCTAATTGTGCTCTAGTCCTTGTGCCTGAAACTGGAAGGATTTATTTAAAAGAAAATGAAATGTCGAGTCCTTGTGCCATTCTAGAAGAACAGGTTGTTTGGGAAGCCGGAAACTGGAAGGATTTATTTAAAAGAAAATGAAATGTCGAGTCCTTGTGCCATTTTGGAAGAACAGGTTGTTTGGGAAGCCAGTTGGAGTAAGGATTGTTGCTGAACTCAGAGTACCGGTTGACACAGCAAGCCCAACCTTGCTTAACCAGTTTAAAAATATGGCATGATCCATGACTACGCCCCATTCAATCATACGAAAGTATAGCACTAAAATTCTTACATAAAGTGCAGATAAACATATATACATCAATTTTGATGAACGATAGAGCACTGAGGTACACACCTAAATAGGTATTGATAGATTGGTGATGGCCCCAAAAGGATTTTTGAAAGAAGAAAACAGGTAAAGGAAGGTCAATAAATCCCATAATACGACCATTGGAGAATGCCTGTCAAAACCCTATCAGTAAGTAGGAGCTATTTGTCTTTATCCCACCTAAAGATATTAATGCTGAAGTGGAACCCATGGCTGTCCATCTATACAGTTTTCATTTCAAGTTTATCTTAACACCCTGATGTTCTATTGTTCCAAGGTTTATTTGGAAACAGAGATTCTGGTTCGCCCAGCGGTTCAACATTTGTTGTGGCCACAACCACCATCCTATTAAAACCTGCTCTGGTAGAAAATTTTAATGGGTCCCCTAGAAGTTTGATATTTCATTTCTTAGAATGATAACTCTTCAAATGATCTATTTTTATCCCAAGGATTTTAACTCTCTACCGAGTCAAAACTTCAATTCTTAATGGCTAAGACCCCCCTGAATAAATCTTTGCGAAATGATTCATTTATAACCTAGTCTAGTCCTTCATTCATATCCTTCATCAGGACTTTTTCAATCCTCATAAACCTTCATGGTTCTCTATTCCCACACATACAACCAACCCCCACTCTCTATTATCGTTGTATTTGGATTCGACCTACAAAAGAATTCTATCACATCTTTTTTCCGATTATAACTCTTTTATATTAGAAATGCTTTGCAAAGCATGCATGACTTAACATCTCTGCACTTCCTCGGTCTTTACACATCCTCTTGCATACCTTTATCGTATATCGTAGGTCACATTAATCAAGGGCAAGGCCTATCTCTCATGAATAAATGTGATGCGATTAGGCCTCCAATCGCAAATCACAATCACACTTTGCTAAGACCCAAAGCCCGAGCTTCAAACATTTCGCGATATGGAGGACCTGCCAGGATCATTAACCACAATATATATATATATATTTTCGGGTCCGCTCCCCCCAATCATAATTTGCAATCGGCAGAGCCGAAGGCTTATACATAAGGCGCACCATGATATACCGAACCCGTCGGAACTATGAAACGCATCATATATATTTTTTGGGTCCGGCCTAATCGTAGATCGCAATTGGCGAAGCCCAAGGCTTATACATAAGGTGCGATGAAATATATCGGACCTGCTGGGACTATAAAATGCAACATATATATTTTTCAGGTCCAGCCTATCACTAATCACAATCGGCAGTCGACGAAAGTGAAGCCCATGCACTATGCAAAGGGACGATGAGCGGACCCGTCGGTAATTATACGTCCGGATGTATAGTATTTGAAGTTCGGCCTTATGTTTTGGTTGTGGGTTTTCCCGTGTATTCTGATAAAATGTTCTGGTACGGGTTTTCAAAGGAAAATCCGATATGGGTGATGTTGCATGTGATTGCCCGCTGCAGTGAGCGATTGCGACATGATTGCATCACAACCTTGGCTGAACCAGGGGCCGATTCTTTCACATTTGTTCCTTGTGATTTTATAAACATTTTAATGAAGGCAATATTTGTCCTTTTAGGAATTGCTATCATATTTTCATAAGCATAGATGATGTTGGTTATTTTTGCAGGCGAGGATTGAGAGAAGACAAGCAAGGTCAAAGAACGGATGCATAAGCATTAAGTATGGCTTCGGATAAAAGATGCATGAGGAGATCTGAAGAGTTTATATATGCGGGTGTGTTCTATTTCAAGATCTGGCTTTAGGCATTGGCGGTCAGGTTTCCATGTGTTACCTGTGTGTTCTGAAGGTTATGCAGTCTCGGGCCTTATCATGAAGAAATGACATGCATACCTCCTCCTTTGGATCAGCATCTATTCATTTCCCCAAGAAATGAAACACTCTAGCATATGAGGCCTTTACGTGTCAGGCATTTCACCAATCGATTCTACGCCTGTATATTTTAATTTGTATGTTGAAAAGAGGAGGGAGGTGGAAAGGCGGGGAGAAGACAGAGGGCTAGTATTTGTTGTATAAGTATTACCTATAGAGATAAAGGGAGGACTTTTTTTGGGGCAGAACAACTTTGATTTATTGTGCTAATAAAGGAGATTGTTTGGGTCAAGAAGGAGCCTTTTTTTTATATTTATTTTCCTCTTGTTTCATTGTTTAGAATCAGGGTGTTGTTGTTGGCATAAATATAAATGTGTTTTGTTTTGTGCATATTGATAACAGACAGTTCGTGACTAGTCTTGGTTATTCAAATATGATTTGTTATCATGGTTAATTCATGAGCGGTTGCTGATTCGAAACCTTGTTAAACATCAGTTGCAAGTTTTATTTGTATGGAAAGGAATGTGTATTCATGTACAAGTAATTAGATTGCAACAAAGATTTAATACAACCTTGTTCATCTGTGATCTAGTAATTGATTCACTTGGACTTGGAATCTACATATGATGTTTAATCTCTTTTTGTTATGCTCCTGCAGGATAGGTTAGAATAGTTAGGATTAGCATAAGTAGTTAAAATTACTGTAGATAGGATTTGATATACATAGGTTAGCTATTTATTTTGTTGATTTAATTGAAGTCTTCCTCCAAGAAGCAATCTTTCAACACCTATAACAGTTTACAAGACCCTTTAAAACCTGTTGGAAATAGCCACTCCAACCGAAAGCGGATCTAATTGGGGTCTGCAATCGGGTTTGTTCCGCTTGTTGGCATAGCAAACATTCGCCACATCAACATGATTATATATGTTGAGGGGTGGGTAGGCTGACACACCTCGTTTCTTGTTCTCTTGTGTTTGAACCTAATTTCTTGTTATGACTAAGTGGAAATGGAAGGGAGAGAAAGAAATCAAGAAATTCCCATAATAGATTGATTATATAAACAATACCATCAATTGATCAATGAAACGAAAAATCGATGCAAAAAAAACATATATAATGAGTTACCAAATCTATCATACGAAAAGAAGTGATTAGATTGATTAGAATTGGTCAACATGAATTAATCATGAATTGATATGAATTGAATGAAATGACATATATAATATCTATCAAGGAATGACCTATCTCATCTTCTTAGGAGGTCAAATGAGATTATGTTTTGGTGCCCCTCAAAGTAGCAATTTCATTAGCGAAGAATGTTGACTGAGGTTTTTTTTCATAATAACCCATTTGAGTAGCCCCATCCAGTGTTTGAGGATCAAAATAGAGTAACCATTCGATTAGCCAAGCATCCATCCTTGAAAAGTGCAATAGTTGAAAAGCGCAGCTAAAGTCGAGTAGCATGGTAGCAAAGCTGAGTAGTATCCAAAGAAGTTGTTCACTGCAAGCCTCTCTAATATTATGTTTGCCACCATAAAGCAATCAAATCCAATTGCTATTTCCATCACTGCTATTGCCATCATCGTTGCTATTGAATTACTAACGCAAATCAACATCAACCTTGACATGCATCGTGTAACCTCATTGGTAACCACCTCGCTTGGTAAGAAAACCTAATTGGCCCTCCCTCATTGTGTAACCTTCATATCATATTGTAGTAAAGTGAAAGGGGAGAAGTTGAAAGGGTAATGGGTAATGCGACTAGAACGAAATGCGGGTATTCAGATTGCATAGATTACAAATTATAATGGCAAGGATGTAGAGATGCGAGAAAAGTCTTTGCATGAAGCCATCCATAAATTGCATGCACATATCTATCCATTGTTCACAACACATATTCTCGAGGTTGAAGGTGAGGCTCAAGGTGAAAAGACAAAAGGCTTATGGCTTAAGGATACTAAAAGGGTTCAAGGTTAGTGGCTGATGGTTTCTAGTGAAATATTACAGGCTTGTTGTTTAAATGTTACAGGTGAAAGACAAAGTATTGTTGCCTCACTTCTAACCAACCTCATAGCTCTTTCTCTCTCTGTCTCACCTCAACCTATTACTGTTACCCCCCTGGATTGATTTGAAGGAATCACCTTCACTACATGAAATCAACGATTTGACAAATTGATCTTCTAATGAAGCCTAATTCCTTGTTGTAGTGGGGGAGGGGGGGGGGGAATTATTTATAACAGTGAATGTTTTCTAAACATGGTAAATAAAGGTTTATTTCATCTATCCCTATAAAGTGTGAGCCCATAGCTAACTTCATTGGATGAGGGGAAGCAATTGGATTGGTGGATTGACTCCCCCTCCCCCCTCCGCTGGGAAGCAATCCAAAAAGGGGTGAGGTACGTGTATAACGAGTAGAGAGGATATAAGTACCTACCTTTTGCTAGGGATTCTTTGCATCCCATAATGACCTTCGAGTTTGGGCCAATAACCCTGCTATAATGACCCTAATCTTGGGCTTCTTAGCCTCAAATAATGACCCCTGAGCTAGGGTAAATAAATTTCCAATAATGACTCCTTAGCTGGGGCTAATGAGATACTCTAACTACTCCTTAGCTTGAGCCAATGAGATCCTATAATGACCTTTGAGCTTGGGTTAATGATATACTCTAACTACTCCTTAGCTAGGGCTAATGAGATCAAATAAGGATCTCTGATCTTGGGCCAATAAGAGCATCAAATAATGACCTTCTTTCTAGGGCCAATAAGCAACCAATCTTTTGATACAGTTGTAGATATAAGTTTTTTCCCTTTTCTTTCATCTTCCTTTAGTTCTCATTTTAGGGCTTCTCTTACTCTTAAGGTTTCAGGGTTGGGCCTCTCTTAACATTCCTCTCCCGATTCCAGACATAAGGCTAGAGAATGTCCCATACAAATAAGGCCATGTTCTTAGAGTTAAATTTACCATAATGAAGTTTCTTCCTCACCCTCTAACTGACTACCCTAACTCTATATCCTTCCTGCCTCTACATTCTATGCTCTGTCCCTACTTCGCTATTGCGTTTTGCTTCATCTATTGCATCATTAATGCAAGCAAAGGAAGGCTGCTTGATGCATGTGATCAAAGCCACAAATGAAAATATGTTTGACTAGGGGATGTTCCATCCGTAGTGGCATGGATATGTAAAATCTAGGATTGAGGCCTACCTTGCTTGCTCGGTTGGGTCTTGAGAGATGGTAGGAAAAAGAAAATCTCAGACAATAAGTTTTCATATTATATACGTAATAAGAGTGATTCCTCTCCCCGTTGAATCCCAGTGGAGGCTCCCGTCTCTTAGATACTATGTAAGATGATTGGCACAACATCATCCATCTATTTGATTGACAATCAACAAGAAACCAACATCCATTAGCTACTGCCCCTTCGGGTAGGAGGGGAGCAATAACCAGAAAGATAGAGAGAAAAAATGGATAAATCGAGAGGTCAAGTGTTTGAATCCCCATCGCCTGAGAACAAAGGGGTGCGGTTAGGTTTTAGTCTTTCTTTCTTGTCACTAGAGGAAAGGAACAGAAATGAGATTCCTTTGAGCCGGTGCAGGACCTATCTAGTTCCTTCCCACCCAAAGTAGAGTGATTTCACCCCACCCAAGCCTTTATGCAAACTGAGATAGCCAGTTCCACCTCTCCCGGAATATCAACTAACTATGATTCTTCTCCTCTCCACCCACAATTGTTAATCCTACTAGAATATATGGATGATGTTTCGATAGTGGTTCAAGCTTGCATTGCATGTAATCCATCTACTCAAAAAGCTCCATTGCTCCCTCTCCAAACTAAGCTATTTGAATGCTTGATCCTCTAATGCAAAGAAGCCATCATCCTATCTCCCCCTGGCTTCGGTATCCCCCATCCATATATATAGGGGATGGGGTCTCCTATAATAGGCAGGCAGGAAAGATCACATATCTAACTATCATATTATCTCCATAGATATATAGATATATCAATTTATATCTCCATAGACATATGTTCTATATATAGATATCCTTAATATTGTTGCCTTCCCCCCACTATAGGACCTGTCCCCACCCAAAATCTTACCACAATACAACCTCTTACCGCAAGCATCCCATGGTAGCAAGCCCCTGACCATAAATAAGGAAGCTCCATGGTGCCCCTTACTTTGATCCTAGATTAGATATGAGTCTATATCTATATCTATATCTCTATACGTAATATTTATCGTCATAAATTTTGGTAGTGAGAGATCTCAATTTCTTACTATGAGGATAGGAAATCAAAACAAAATGGATACGACTAATTATAATTGTCCGACTCGTCACAACAGGAGCAATCATCGGTACCATCCATCATAGCAATGGTACCGTCATAGCCTCCCATAATCTTGAGTGAATAATTCCTTCCTAATGTATGTCATGCATTTGTTTGTTCAACCTCCTGAGGAGGCTTGCGCCCACCTTCTTCTACTGAATTTATTGGTGTTACCAGATAGCAAAAGCAAAGTTGAATTGCATTGGTTAGGTTGAGCATCAAAAGCTACGGGAGGAGGTCAAGGTCGGCACTTACTATAGAGATATTCTTTATTATCTCACTCACTTTCTTTCTGAAGCCTTAATTCCCACTTATCCTCAGCCCTGGTAATCTAAGGATATAAGGAAGGGGAAAAAAGTTAAAAAATAGACCAAAGGAATATTTCTTTTGTTCATCACTCATGATCAAAAGAAATGACCAACCTCCTCCCTACGGTCTCCCATGCCTTGCTTTTCTCTTAGCCGCTTCGAGTCATAGCAATGGGGAGGGAAAAGAATATGAGTTTCCGTCTATAGAGCTCTCTCTAGATATATAAATCTATCGAGTGAGCGAACCAAAACCTTTTGGTCGTTATTGATTGAGTCATTGGTGGTTCCATTGAGGTAACACCTTAGCATTGCCTGTCAGCTCATATATAATGTCTTTTTCTTAACTTCCCGTTACACAATGAATGGATCTTTCCTTAAGTGTTAGAGAGATAAGCACAGGAAAGTCGTTTGTCTTTACCACCTATATTGGCTATTCTGTCTTTCCAAACTAGCCCAGAGAGAGTAGGTATTCTTTCCTCTCCTGTTAGTCGAGTGCCCTTATGGAACCTCTCCCTTATGGTCGAGCATTAAAACCCTACCAGATTGGCTCTTTCTTTCCTACCCTTTCAAGCATGCCCTCCTCTAGTTAATGAGACTGATTTACACTGGGAAGAAGCCTACCTACAAACAATCTAACTTGCCAAGCTACCATCGAACCAATATAAACAACCAAGCCCTAGGCAAAGAACTCTACCACCGCTAATGAGACTACCTAGCCAACCAATGTATAGATCTACTAACATTCTCAGTCTTTGATCTACTATAGAAGCTGCTAATTAACAGATCTACTATCCAATACCACTCCTCTAGTTACTAATTCATGGATCTACTAGAGTATTTATTCATATAGAAAGTACTTTTCAAAGTTGTTTGACCATTCATTCATTCATTGACTCATATATAATGGGTAACAACTGTTGTATTTGTGAGGTATCCTTTGTAACGACTCCCTTATTTTTGAGGCCAGAACTAGGAACTACTACTTGATTTCTGAAGCTTAAGGCCAAAAGTAAACTAGATATAAGTGTGATACTAGGGAGAAGTGGTGAACTAGGGATCCATGAATAATGAAACTAGAGAGCTTCACAGAGCACCTAATGGTCCAATATTCATAGAACACCTCATGGTGAAATAAAAAATATCTCCGTCCAGCTAACACTCTTCTATTATATCTATCCATTCAGCTAGTGCTCCTCTATTATAAAGGCAAGTAATGAGGCAAGTGACCTCACAATTCAATGCCTCACAATTCAATGACGGTATGTCTTTTTTGGGCATGAAATGAACATGCACTTGGTTGAATACATGATTGAATACATGCACTTGGTTGAATACAAGCACTTGGCTGAATGCAAGCACTTGGTCGAATACATGCACTTAGGCGAATGCATGCTATAAAGTGACCTAGTTTCAAAGTAACCAGTTGAGGGGAATAACAAATTGAGGGTAATAAATCTAGCTTGGGCCTCTAGGGTCTAGGTAGGATACTATGACCTTAAGACATGCCTGCCTTATTGAGGGCCCTTCCCTTCCTTACAACTCTTCTTACTAGTCTCCTTCTTACCAGTCCCCTTATTTCTACAACCATAGATGCTTACTGTACTGCTACAACTATAGATGCTTACCACACTGCTATGCACCATTTCCCTTGCTACGAGGGATTTTCTATTTCCACTCCTTTATCTACTTTATTTGAAGTCATTCTAATGAAAATGGTAGAGATAGAGTATGTCGTAGTTTCGTAGCAGTTCAAAAGCGGGTCACTTCAGTAGCAACCATTGATCCAGATCCATCTTTAGATTTTGTCTCAATTCAATTGCCAGTGCTAATCGAGTCATTCCCTTAATAAGATCACATATTCCCTTTGGTGACTGTGTCGATGCTATAAGGTAATAGATTCTTCATTCGAGGTTCAGCCTTAAATGACAGAAAAGGAAACCACCTTATTAGGCCCTTTTGCTAACGCTTCCTTAAGTCAATGGCTAAGGCTTCAAGGAGGGAGGCATAACTATAGCTAATGCTTCACTCACCCTAAGAAAAGAGGCAAGATTAGTAACTCCAGATATTCAAGGATTAGGATAAGTAAAAAAACAGTATTCAGAGTCTTTACTAAGGTAAATGTCATTCTCTCAGAGACTATTCAGCAACTTTACGAAGGGAATTCTAATTTTTGTTCATAGACTATTTGACAACTTTATGAAGGGAATATCACACCCAACAAAGATATATGCTAAAGAGAAATAAAGATACATGCCTTGGCAGAAGTATTATATTAGATGTGCCACAAAGATACATGCATCAAGAGAAGTATTATATTAGATGTGCCGCAAAGATTCATGCCTTTAGAGACTATGTATGGGGAATTTGTTGAACTGGCTGTTAGTGTTTAGCGGGGAAGGATTGCCTCCCACGATAGCCGGGTCAGATAGCGAGGATGGGTCTAGTGACAAGGGGCCTGCCTAAAGCCCCAATCTCCTCCCTCAGTGAATTGAAAGTGTTCGTGTTCTACAGATAAGAAACAGATTGGTACACGAAGGTTAGCTAGCGTGAATGCTTGCCTAAGAATAATACAGCTTAGCCAATAACCACTAACATATCTCAACCAATGAACATAATGTCTCTCAATGAATGGTGGCATATGTAATATCTGGTAGCACGACTCTTCCTACTATATTATATAGTGTAGGCAACAAAAGAAGTTCCCCGACCTTACCCCATATATTGCCTTCCTTTGTGCATACTTTTAGAGTCACATATAGACATATAGAGGTACTTTTATATGTCCTTTTAGCACACGAATCTATGTTAATGCTATTTATTTGAAGGGAATAAATTGAACAATAAAGAAGGAGAAAGAAGTGCCTTACTTTCCACTCACTCCTTACTGCTACTTACCACACCTAACCACATGCTTCCTTATGGCTAACCCCCCCACTAAGCACTTCGTTCTGTCCCCACTTCGTTCTATTCCACCCACGGCCCTAGAGGAGTAGATAAATGGTGAGGTCTCGCTAACGCTTTATATTGGGCTCCTATTGGAGAGTAAGACTAGGTGTTCGTTATATGTATGAATATGAAGTCTTGCCTTACTTTACAAACTCTTAGCTAAGGCTTTCCTTACTAGTCAAAGCTTAAGGATATTGATTTAACAAAGAAGAATGGCTTGCCTTACAATAGGTTATTTATTGCTCACCCATAAAGGGTGAGGAGGGCAAGGAAGAACCATGAGTCATTCCCAACTCGTTCATACCGGTAAGGAACCCATTCATCCCCCATTCATCACTAATAACCCGCACCTTGCAGTCTGTGGCTTGCCATTATGTGTACGACTATGAAGACCAAGAGAAGAGGATCAGAATCTCCAGTTGTTCCTATTCACCCTGGGAGCTCTCGTTTCATGTAAAATAATATTTTCTAAGTAAAGAGAGAGTATCCAAAGACTTTATTAGGGGAAATGTCTATTCATACCTCTTAACATACTATTCTATTATACATGTATAGGTGTACTTCATATCGTATGTACACATGTAAGTGCCTCTTCCTTCAGCTGTTCTGCTTGTGTCACTTGTTCATCCCTTTCCTTTCAGTAAGTTTATATGTCTATCTATTCGTTAGTTCGTAGTTGTTCGTAAGAAAGTATGTCTCTCTGCCTTCCTTCCTGTTCGTTAGAAGTAAAACAAAGAGTCTTCGTAAACTTTCCTATCTATTTTCCAGTATCCTCTTGTTATGCAGAGCAAGACCTATTTTTTGATATCAGAATATCCACATTATGATTGCATCTGCCCACATTCATTTGTATATCCTCCCCTCCTGGGTTTGTCTGTGGATCTTGTCTCACTAAGTTCATGTTCTGCCCTTGGTGTCTAAGTAAACGAGTTGTGTTGGGTCACTTGAGTAACTGAGTTCGCTTGGCTCACTCAATGCTTAGTATCTAGAACCTCCTACTTGTATCCTGCACCACCAGGATTCCCTTTGCATGTGAACTAGCATGATCGGATTGCACATTCCCATAATCTGTAGCTTGTGCCAAAGTAATCTCTCCCTTGTGGCACACCTAGGATGCTGCACCTTCGTTCCCTATATGCTTGTGCCCCCCCCTTACGTTGAATCCCTTGTAGAAATGTGTTAATGAGGTAAGGGAACTCCCCACCATGGCATAACCAACCACGTCGTTGATGTAATGTAAAATCCCCTGATAGAATGTCTTGGATTAAGGGAAGCACCTATACCTTGAGCTCTCTGATGTCCTAACCGGGTAGAACTATTCCATGATGGCTATGGCTCTAAGTATTTCCTTAGTGCAAAGATGGAATCACCTTAAATGCATTAAATCATCTAGTTCCCTAATGGACACATACGAGTTATGGGGTCCAGAGGGAGAATATGCCTACAAACCTGTTCCAACACTTTTGTGCCTCTTTCAAATACGTGTTTAGAAAAGCTTTTTTATATCAACTGGAACCAACCCAAATTGCTTATTAATCTAAGTTTTGATGGTTTAACCCATGCCTATTTACATGATTCAGACCCCACCATAATCTTCTATGGAATATGCACAAGAAAGGGACTTGTCTTCATAAACTGCTGCTGCTTATAGCTATTATTTCACAACCCTACTTTTGGCTCTTCTTTAGAACTAGAACTTGTTAATGAACGTGCTTGGGAAAGAAAGGAAAGAAGGAAGGACTCATAGGGTTACCTGGACAGAGAGAAATCAAGGGGTTGGGGGGGCGGGGGGCAGGGGCGCACTAGGCATCCAAATAACTCCCCATAACCATTTACATTAAAATATAGAGCTTGACATTTAGGGAACTTGAAATCCTTTTATAATGGATAAGGTCATGACTCGTTTAGTAATAGGCCCATCCTTTCAGGGTGGTACATGCCAAGACTAGGACTAGAAATCTAATTGAGACGCCTTGATCTTTTAGATGGACAATCCCCTAGATCATTTATTTAAGCTAAATGCATAGGAAACCTATTGCACGTGTCTATGTAGAAGGTAGCTTAGTGGCCTTTCTATTAGGATTCCTACCTAGGTGGTTCTGGGAGGTGGAAGGGCCCTTGAGACAGCTAAGGAAAGAACCAGTTGCTTGCTTAACCATTGTAGAAACATTGCTCGCTTAACCATGGGCAATCTATTGCTCACTGAACTAATAGTCTAATCACGAGAAGACGAAAAAGAAAAATAATAAGAACCAGAGCTCTTGAACCAATAGCTAGTTGGTAGAATCACTGGGAATGAACCCATCTAGATAGTCTAGTTATAATCTGTCAACTAGGACTTGTACTAGTCGAGTTGGGATGGTTATCATACTTACCTCGTGCTAGTTGTTGGGTTGGGAATCATTCTCGCTAGTTGGGCTGGTCAACCTTGGACTGCCCTCGCTAGATGGTTGTCGGGCTGATAAGTAGTATCCTATACCTCGTGATAGTTCTTGTGCTGGTCTACCTCATCTTGTAATTCTATTGATGGGATGATAAGCCATCCCTCCTTTTACGATAAGATTTTGGCTTATAAGCTTATTCCTATACAATAGTCCCCTGGGCCATCATCCCCACCTCGCTAGCTAGTTCTTGTGCTTGTTCCTCTATGCTAGACAGGTGAAACGAACAAAGATGGGGATTTACTGTGACTGAACCATGAGAGGGATAGAGATATAAGTGGTGCTAGGAATAACTAGAACAGAGTGAGGGGAAGGGAATGGGTCTTTTAGTAAGGCGACAAATATAGAAATGGTGGGCCTGGGCAACTAATGTGATGCTGAGGAAGTCCACCAGAATAATATGCTGAAATAAAGTGATGGTTGGGCCTAAAAACAAAGTGAAGTCACCTTCCTTTCTATGTTTACCTAAACAAAGTGAATAAAGGGACCAAAGGAATTTAACTTGATGGTTTATACTCTTCTTCTTTCCATGCCTTCTTAGGATCTATATCTTCTTTTGAGGGCTCACTTTCATTTGTCCTTTTCTTATAACCCTCTTCATTTTCTTTTTCATTTCCTTCCTCGGTGGGGGATGAGAATGTACTACTGAGGAGGTGATCCGTTGTTTATCTCCCTCACTTGGAGAATCAGTGGAATGAACTTCTTTTCATAGGTTTTCCCTTTTTCTTAATTCGCCTTCTCCTGAGCCTTTGTTAACCCATTTATTGTGTATGGTAATATACAAATATTCTACCATTGGGACCTTTGTTACTTTAGCAACTGAATAAGCGGTCTATTGGGCATCACAAGACCACATAGTTAGAGGGTATATTAGTGAGGCTTACTAAAGGATTCTTCATGTCATTACCTATGCCCAAACCCTTGGGTTTCTTTCAAGTATTTGGAACTTGCCACAACCCTTGCTCGTGATTACCAATTCCTCTGACTACTAAATATCCTATCATTTTCATTATTTCATACCCTTTTCCAAAGATGGCCTTCTTTTAAGACTTAGAAACATCCAAATACTTTGTTTTACCTACCTTATCTACTAATGAAGTAGTGTCCTCAGTCAATGACAAATCCTTTATGGCAGTACACAAACTCTATACATCTACTTACTCTATATATTGGGGGAAGACATCACTATCCTTGTCATTCTTGTGACACTTTTCATACAGTTAATAACATATTGTATATGATATCATCTATTTATTCAACATTTTCTATATAAAACCTCTCCCATTGGTTGAGCCCTGCTTGCACATCTTCATTTCCCACTATGATTTAACCTTTGGGAAACCCTAGGCATTGCCAAGCTGCTCCCTCTTTCCAGTGGGTGGTGTAGGGCACTCTTAAGGGGGTCTAGCCTAGGACCACTAGGATTCCTATCAAAGGTATGTACTCTATGATTTCTTCTAGTTCATCATAAGGTAGGGGATTTTCCAACTTATTCCCTTTCTCTTGGGGCTCCTTTTACAAAGTGAAAAGATCTCTATCATATGAATATTTATTAGCCAACTTCTGTGTCCGAAGATAGGTAAGTATGTCTCTATGCCATGGGTCTTTAACAGTGAAAATGAAGAGATATTTGTTTGGGAATTGATCGTTAAGTGGGGGGGCTAGCTTGATCATTGGGAAGGTCTTTGATGAGCTTGGTGAGATCCATGGCCTTCTTGCTTTTGGGGGTTACAAAATCAAGATCGAATTCCTAGAGGATCATGACCCATCGTGAAAACTTACTGTTGATAAGTCGTTGGACTAGTATGTACTGCATCAGGTTTGAGTTTTCCGTTAATGTGGTTTTGCAAAGCAAAATGTAGTATCAAAGTTTCTAGACTGACAGTCTAAGCCAAGGCCAACTTCTCATCATGGCTGTAATTCATTGGTGGTCATGTCAAGGTTTTACTAATGTCATAAATTATGTGCTCTTGGTGATCTTATCCCTATTGGACTAACATGTCTGCACCGACATAAATGGTTGCTGAAGTATATAGGATTAAGTCACGGTTGAAGTTGGGTAGGGAGATGAAGGCAGTGGATGTAAACACTTTCTTAAGTGTATCGAATGACTATTGAGCTTGATCATCCCATTGGAAGATGACATCCTCCTGTAAAAGAAGTAATAACCCATGTGCTTCAATAGCGTAATCTTGGATGAACCAATAGAGAAAGTTGGCTTTCCCTTGGGGACACTTTGCAGCTAGTGCCGGTTCATAGAAGGGGGAAACTCGAGGATTGCTTTCACTTTAATTGGATTGACGATGATCCCCTTCTAAGAGATGATGAATCCAGGTAGGCACCTAGCTGTGATGCAGAAGACGCACTTGAGTGGATTCAAGTAGATATTGTCTTTCCAATAGTGTAAAAAGATGGTGCAGAGATCTTGTTAATGGTCTGTGCATTTTTGGGACTTTGCCGTGAGGTCGTCAAGGTAGGTTAGGATGATCCTAGTCAAATTGTGGAACACATAGGACATAGCACACTGGAAGGTAGTGACCACATTTTTCAAACCAAATGACATCACATGGTAGGCAAAGGTGCCCCATGGTGTCATGAAGGCAGTTTTATATTGGTACCATTGGCAGATTCAAATCTTATGATAACCTGAAAACCCATCCATGAACGACATGACTTCATGACCGACATAAGCATTGACAACTTAATCGATGAAAGGAGTAGGGAAGTTGTCTTTTAGACATGCTTGGTAGGGATCCTTGAAATCAGTGGATAACTGAATGGTACCATGATTTTTGTTAATAGGGACTGAGTTAGATACCCATGATATGTATGTGATGGGATATATAAACCTAACTTGGCGGCATTTCTCAATTTCAACTTTGATAGTTGGGGCTTTATAGGGGTGTAAAGGTAATTTCTCTTGTATTAGTAGAGAGGCATCAGGCCATGTGTCGATATGATGTTCGACAATAAAGGGGTCTAATCTTGGCATCTTGGAGTATGTCCAAACAAATACATCACGAAATTGTTGGAAGAACATTGTGTAATCGTTAACCTCTTTTTAGATTGGCTCTTGGGTAGCAGAAGGGGGTATCATATAGATCGGGGGGATAACTGTTGGCTCCTCAGTTAGAGAAAGCATAGCAAATAGCATATATAAATGTGCATAATCGTTGGAATAGTAAGTTCAGCGTTGAATCAACGAGAAAGAACCGGGGCCGCTAGGCATGTAGAATAAATAGAAAGGTGGCCCATGCATGTGCTAGGAGATCCCCCGTCACTCATGTTCTAATTGAGATTCTCTTTGGAAGTTGCCTACCATTAACTCAGGATCACTATATATTTCCGGAGACAGATGTTCCCTGAAGGAATTTTAGAGCTATTTGCTGAAGGAATTTGCGTAACCACTTTATATAAGAAACTCTGAAGATTATTCGAGGCACTTTCTATTGGGAACTTTGAATATTTATGAAATAAAGTGGTAGACAAGCACTCTCACTCGAAGGAAGGTAAGTCTCCTCCACCTATCCTAATGAATGCCACGTATTGATGCCAAAGGTTTTTCATTGGATGGTAACTGTCTATCTCCATGGGGCTGGGTAACTCAATCTAAGGTATTTGTAACTTCTTGAATATAAATGAATCTATTCTAGCCTCTACCTTCTTTTCTACCTTATTATCTAATATTTCTGAGAGTTAAAGCCATAGAGTGTAAGTTTATTCATTGACACTTGTCTACAGTATGGACTAGCTCTAGTAGTCTTAGTCCCTAGTCTTATCATGCCTTACTTTATTGTGTTTCCAAGCCTCTATTCCAGGCTTATGGTCAAAACCTATATCGAGCGTTATTAGGCAAGGACGTAGGGCTCACTTGACATAAGGAGGGCGAGGACGTCTCAATGCGAAAAGTTACACATATGCGAGTCTAAGTTCAATGTATAGAGATGAACACGTATGAACTTACTACGGCTAATAGGGTCTGGCTATTGTCCATGGAACCTACAACTAAGACGGAAAGAAACAAGTACATTTTTTTGAACTCGTAAGCTTTAATAGTTATTATAGTGCATAGACAAAGGGCATAGAGTAGTGTCTAAAGACCTACTATACAACTACTACTCTACAACTATAGTAGTTCTACTCAGAAGCTTAAGAAGGAAGCTAGATACTAATGGAATCTAGGTGCTAATAGTTAGTATTGACTAGCCTTAAGGCAAGTAAGAAAGAAATTATAGGTAGTCCGGCTAATACTGAACTAGTCCAATTCATTCGTATTAGCGGAAGTAGCCTAGTATATTCTAATTATAGCATATTCTATTTCCCATAGGTGCATTGACTTACTATTAAGGAAGAGTGTCAGGGTGTTCCTAAGGTGTAGGTATGAAACATAAGTTTGAAAGTCTATTTCCACCCCACCAAAGGTAGTAGGGCATAGGTTCCCAAGTAAGAGAGTGTTAGTAGGGTCCCAAGGAGATATGAGTATGGAAAGGTTCATTCCTAGGGTAGGTGTAATAAAGAAAGGTTGGTTGGTGAGAAGTTAAGGTTGGTTCGTTTCATTAGTGATCACCTTCACACGACTTGGCTTCGGTCCCCATTCCTTTGTCTGCTCCTTCTCGGCTAGCTAGCGTTACACGTAGAGATGTGAGGCATAGATATGCGAGTATCATATGCATATAGTATAATTGTATAAAGAAATGTATATGGAATGGAATGGAATAATTACATATATAACTGCGGATTACCATACCCTATAATCTTATTACTGGAAAAAGGAGAAGTTTCTCATTTCACCTATTGGGACTGTTAACTACAACTAATTATAACTAGTTGGAATGAAGTTGAACTCTTTATTCATTCTTCGGAATAAGAAAATATATATGAGATAAGACCTATTGTAGGTTTTAACCTTGTACATAAATTACCTACATACGAATTCTAAAACACCGAAAATAAACAATGCGAGAGCATAACACATAAAACACATGTACACAGAGATTTTCCCCTGGACCCCAAAACTAGGACTACCAGCTTGATTTTTCATTATGTTCCTTTCAATGTTACAATACATATTTATACATGTTGAAGCATCCAATACCATGGACTAAAAACCATTGCATCCAAAACCATGGACCAAAAACCATCGCGTCCAAAACCATGTGTGAAAATCATGCACAAAACCATAGGTAGGTCCGCCCAACCTAATATAGGGTCCAAAAACAAAATTTCCAGGGAGCTGCCCCGGACCCCATAGAGGGGGGTTACCTGCACCCCTTAAACCCCCTGTGACTCCCCCCGCTACGCAATAGGCGCAACAAAGGGGGGGCTATGCCCCCCTTCTAACCCCCCAGTTAACTACGTGGGCTAGTCATGGAAAGAATATAACACAACCCAACATTCTCCCACTTGTTGTTTTCTTTCCACAGGGGGCCACAAGAGAGCTAGTCATTTATCCAACCTTGCAATGCCCATTGTTTCTCTACACCAAGAGAACTTCTTAGAGTTCAAAAATTTTGTCAATGCATCTGCAATATTCTTCAAAGTGTCCACCTTTACTAGCAACACCTTTTTGTCTTCTATCATATCCCTCACAAAGTGATACTGAACATCAATGTGCTTTGTCTTTGAATGATATGCATGGTTCTTTGCCAAGAAAATTTCACTTTGGTTGTCACAGTTTATCCTTATAGCTCCCTGTACTAACCCCATACTTGAACACTATCTCTGCAACCAACCTGCTTCCTTGCTTGCATGAGTGGATACCATGTATTCTGCCTCTATAGTTGATAGTGCCACTATAGATTGTTTCTTACTCATCCAACTGACTGCACCATTGAATAGGTTATAAAATTACCCACTTGTAGATCTTCTTTGATCCATATCTCCAACCCAATATGCATCAAGAAAGCCATGAATATCCAACACTTTGTTTAATCTTGGTCTTCCTTGGTAGCACAAACCATAATCACTAGTGCCACACAAATACCTAAAACCTCGCTTCACTGTTGTCTAGTGCTCCTTCCTACTTTTGACATAAACCTGCTCAATACTCCCACTACATGTGAAATATCTGGTCTAGTATAGTCCATTGCATACATCAGGCTACCGATTGCACTTGCATATGTAACATGGGACATGTCCTCTTCCTCTTCTTGTGTCTTGGGACACTGTTTAGCAGATAACTTTACACCTACAGGAATAGGAGCCTTCATCAATTTACTATCCTTCATATTAAACCTCTGCAATATTGTCTCGACATACTTCCTCTGGTTTAACTAGAGCTTCCTCTTTGTCCGATCTTTTTTTAATTTCCATGCCCAAAATATAGTTTGTAGCACCAAGATCTTTCATATTGAATTTGGAGGACAAATGGGTCTTCAAATCCTGGATAATTTCTTTGTCATTTCCAACCAACAACATATCATCCACATACAAGACTAGATAAATAACACGGTCACCAATTAATTAAAAATATACACAGTGACCTGCTTTGCTTCTGTTGAAGCCAAGTCCCCATATAAATGTATCAAATTTCTGGTACCACATCCTTGGTGACTATTTTAACCCATACAGAGAATTCTTTAACTTGCATACCAATTATTTCTTACCGTTCACCGCAAAGCCTCCAGGTTACTTCATGTAGATCTCCTCTTCCAGGTCCCCGTGAAGAAATGTTGTCTTCACATCCATTTATTCTACCTCAAAATCAAAAGCAGCAACAATAGATAAACGTAATCTAATAGAAGTTACCTTGGCAACAGGAAAAAAATATCACCAAAATCAATTCTCGGCACCTGGTAATAACCTTTTGCTACCAAACGAGCTTTGTATTTCTGCACCTTTCCTTCTGTATTTGTCTTCTTCTTGAACACCCATTTGCTGCCAATGGGTTTCCTTCCATCTGAAAAATCCACCAGATCCCAAGCTTCATTTTTGTGCAAAGATGCCATTTCATCAACCATGGCCTCTTTCCAAATTTTTCCATCCTTTGAATCTACTGCTTCCTTCACAATTATGGGATCATCATTAGTAAAATATAAAGCAAAATTTGAGTAGAAAGCAGATGGACTATACATTTCTGTTTGCCTTCTTTCTCGAACTGATCTTCTCACACCCGGAGTTTGTGGCTCTTCATCTTCTGATTCCTCCTCTACTGTAGAGTCTGATTCTTCCTCCTTTAGCTCAAACTCTATCTTCTCAAGTTCCTTTGGTTAGACTTCATATTTAATAACATCTTTCACCTCTCTAAACACCACATCTCGACTATACACAACCTTCCTTGTTACTGGGTTCCAAAGCTTATAACCCTTTAAACCATTCTTATACCCAATAAGTATGCGCTTTTCAAATTTACTATCCAACTTGGTTTGTTTCTCCTTTGGAACATGTACATATGCATCACATCCAAATACCCTTAGATGTGAAAGAGAGGGTTTCTTACCAGTCCATAGCTCTTGTGGAGTCTTATCCTCTAATGCTGATGAAGGTGATCTATTGATCAGGTAACATGATGTCTCCACTGCCTCTGCCCATAAATCTTTTCCTAACCCAGCACCACTGAGCATGCTTCTTGCCCTTTCCATCAATGTCTTGTTCATTCTTTATGCAACTCCATTTTTCTAAGGTGTATATGGAGTAGTTCTCTACCATGCTATACCACACTTCTTACATAATTTTTCAAATTCATTACTGCAAAACTATCCACTATTATCTGTCCTCAACACCTTTATCTTCTTCTTTGTCTGGTTTTCCACCAGAGCTTTACATTCTTTAAACCTATCAAAGACTTCAGATTTCTTCTTAAAGAAATATATCCATGTATTCCTTGAGAAGTCATCTATAAATGATACATAGTACATATAATTACCCAGCGATGGAACCTTCATAGGTCCAAACACATCACTGTGCACAAGCTCTAATATCTGTTTTGCCCTCTTACCACCAGAGGGGAAACTCACCCAATTCTACTTCCCATATACACAATTTTCACAGAAATCAAAACCCAGAGAGCTATTACTCATACCTTCCACATGCCTTTACCATGAAGTATTCGAAGGCCCTTCTCTCCAATATGTCCAAGCCTTTGATGCCACAGCGTGGTCTTCTCTCCAAAGACCACTAGATTTTCTACCCCACTTTCAGGAACCACGAAACTGTGGCACCCATCAACAACAGGGCTACCTTGCAGCTTGTACAGAGTTCCAATTCAAACTCCCCGTATCAATACTAGTGCCCCCCAAACCATATTGTAGGTATCCTTCTTGAACACTATTTTAACACTTGCATCATCCAACTTGCTTACAGAAATCAGATTTCTGGCTAATGCAGGAATATGTAGAACACTCGGAAGTGTTCTAACACTTCCACCTTGCAACTTCAACTTTACTTTTCCACAACCAATGGTTCTAGCCTTCCTATCATCCCCCAAGAAGACATCACCACCACCATATTTTTCATACTCACAGAACCACTCTCTATGGGGAGTGAAGTGAAAGGATGCACTTGAGTCAATCAACCATGCCTCATGATTTACATGTGTACTTGAAGAAGCCAAGTACACATCCACACCTTCATCTAAGGTGGTTTTCGTCTCTGCAGAAGGAGAATTATCAGATCCCTTTCCTTTACCAAGAGCTTTAGATTTACAGTACCTTTGTAGTGCCCTTCCTTTCCACATTTCCAGCACACCACCTTTACAGGTTTTCCTGGAGATTTATATCTCCCTCTAGATTTAGATCTCCCACTTGATGACTTATTTTTGTTTCTGTTCTGGGACCGTCCTCGTTCATACAAGGCATCACCATTCTGGTTCTCCATATTTTTCCATCTCATCTCATCCGTTAGCAAGGATGAGATTATTTCATCATACTGTAAGGTAGTTGTATTGCTACCTATTTCAATAACCAAACTATCCCATGAATCTGGTAGAGAACAAAACAAACTGATGCACTTATCTTCATCCAAAATTTTAATATCAATAGATAATAACTGACTTAACATGATATTAAATGTGTTCAAATGCTCTGTCACTGAGTCTCCATCTTTCATCTGTTGAAATTTGGTACCGGAGGACAGGTGGTTCCCTAAGGCTTTGATCTTTGGCCTAGGGAAAAGTGTCCAAAAGAATTTAGTTTTCTCCTAAAGTAACTTTATAATTTTTATAAAGTTAAATCTAATTTAAAAGTAACTTTAAGTGATAAAGTTATTAAAGTCTAATTTTAAAGTGACTTTAATAAAGTTAATGTAAAATTAGAAAGGAAAAGTGACTTTGGAAATAAATGACTAAGTGGGTCTTTATTAAAGTGGGGTGAATTAAAAAATA
>APFE030440055.1:0-33537 GCA_000404065.3 Pinus taeda | reverse complement strand
TTCCACATGGAGGATTGTAGACCGATGTCGAACACTGATGATTACCGAATTGGAAGAAACTTCAGGCTTCAGATTCCCGAGGTTGGTGGATCCCGACATTGTACAGGTAGCTGATTGGTTCCTTGATGTATTTGGTCAACACTAGACCAGATATTTGTTTTGCAGTCAACACGATGAGTTAGTTTATGTGTGAGCCTAGGAAGATTCACTGGGGGGCTGCAAAACACATTTTGCGGTACTTGCAGGGGATAGTGGATTATGGTCTGGACTATAGACAGGGGGATGGAGTGAGGTTGGCAAGTTATACTGACTCTGATTGGGCAGGTTGTGCTTCTGATAGGAAGAGCACTTCAGGGTGCTATTTTGGGTTGGGTTCAGTAGTAGTGTCATGGTTCAGCCGGAAGCAGCATTCAGTAGCATTGAGTTCAGTGGAAGCAGAGTATATGACAGCCAGTCTAGCTAGTTGTGAGGCCATCTAGCTTCGCAAGATGTTGTTTGGCTTATTTGGTCAGCCATTGAGGCCTTCAATGATTTACAGTGATAATCAGAGTTGCATTAAACTCACGGAAAATCCAGTATTTCATGACAGGTCAAAGCATATCGAGATCAAATATCATTTCATCAAAGACTGTGTTCAGAAGGGCGCTGTGAAGCTTAAGTATATTCCCACTGATGAACATGTTGTAGATATTCTTACCAAAGCCTTACCACAGGGCAAGCATGTTTACTTTAGAGACAAGATGGGTGTGGTGAGGAACACTTTCCTCGGTAAGAGGGAGTGTTGAAATTTGGTACCGGAGGACAGGTGGTTCCCTAAGGCTTTGATCTTTGGCCTAGGGAAAAGTGTCCAAAAGAATTTATTTTTTCTCCTAAAGTAACTTTATAATTTTTATAAAGTTAAATCTAATTTAAAAGTGACTTTAAGTGATAAAGTTACTAAAAGTCTAATTTTAAAGTGACTTTAATAAAGTTAATGTAAAATTAGAAAGGAAAAGTGACTTTGGAAATAAATGACTAAGTGGGTATTTATTAAAGTGGGGTGAGTTAAAAAATAAAAAGTGAGATTTAAATGAGAATTTAATCTCAGCCCTAGATCTCAATCTATTTCAGCCATTGGATTTAGAGGTTACCCAAAAGTCACTAGGATTAGATTAAAGGAGGAAACTGAGGCAAAAGGTCATTCATTCTTTCATGAGCAGATTGAGAGAAGGAGAGCAAGAGAGCAAGGGAGATTTTTGGACAAGGAGGAGAAGGAGACAGCAGCTTGGCACACATTCCAATGCAACAATTGAGTAGATTTGTACAGCTGATTCAGCACATAGTGAAAGGCTGATTTTTGCACGATTTTCTAGAAATCCGTATAGTTGGTTTACCCAGAAATCGAGGAGTGGTTTGCATAGAAATAGAGGAGCAGTTTGTTGTTTTTTTCTGCATGCAAATCGAGGTCTGTACAATGCATTTATTGCATTTCGTACAATGCATTTAATGCAGGCTGTACAACAGCATTTAAGGCTGAAGTGGGCATGAAAATTGAGGAGGCCGTACAACATTTATTGTTGTCATGTTTGCTGTAATTTCCAGTTTGCTATGAGGCACGGGAAAAGAGATAAGTTGTAAATTTGCTTGCTGATTTTTTGCTGAATATTTCTCACTGTAAAAAAGGCATTTTCAGAAATAAAGAAGAGCTCTCAAACTGGTTTTCCCCAAGAGTTGTAGGGGGTTTTTCCAGGGTCACATTGACCAAAAATAACTGTGTTCAAATGTGTTAAATGACTGTTTGTACCTGCTGATTTTTTTATTTCTACATTTTCCAGCATTCTGTAAAATTTCTAGAATTTATGTTTTCAGCAAAAATTTATTTTTTCAGTTGTTGAATGTATGGATATGGGAAAGGGCATTTAACTATATGGGGGAAATAAGGTGAAACTAAAAATCGGGGTAGGAAATGAGAAATTTCTACATCATCCTCAGGTTATACAACTTTTTCCATAGGAATAGTTTATTCACTAGAGACTTAGATTGGTACAAAGTCCTTGACTTGTCCCATAAAACCCTAGCCATAGCTTCCTCTGATACATTCAACAATACTGAATCTGAGACACACAATCGTATTGTGCTCTTTGCCTTCCGATCTAACTTCTTCCATTCTCCATCGGACACTCTCGTTGGTTTAGTACCTGAATCTACTGTGATCCATTGATCTTTGTCCACCAACAGATCCTCCATCTTGAGTTTCCACAACTCAAAACTCTGACCATTAAATTTCTCGATCTCTATCTTTCCATTGCTTGCCATCTTCTTTCACCACCAGAATTGATCTTGTAGATATCCCACTGAACAGGGTCTACCACAGGCCCGATCAAAACCCCTCAACAACAAAGGCGTCCCCTTGAAGCGAAAAAAACTCTATACCAAATGTAGGTTTTAACCCTGTAAAGAAATTACCTGCATACGAATTCTAAAACACAAAAAATAAATAATGCAAGAGCATAACACATAAAAAACATATACACAGAGATTTCCCCTCGATCCCAAAACCGGGACTACTAGTGTGATTTTTCATTATGTTCCTTTAAATATTACTATACATATTTATACATGCTGAAGCATCTAATACCATGGACCGAAAACCATTGCGTCCAAAACCATGGACCGAAAACCATCACATCCAAAACCATGTGCGAAAATCATGCACAAAACCATAGGCAAGTCTGCCTATTTCCATAGAGTGGAGTTACTTACACCCCTCAAACTGCCTATGACTCCCCCTGCTACACAATTGGTGCAATGAAGGGGGGGATCTGCCCCCCTTCTAACCCCCTGGTTAACTACGTCGGCTAGTCTTAGAAAGAATATAACATAACCCAACACCTATATCTTCCCATTTTAGTAGTTGCAGAAGATTAGCCTGAGAATAGTGGATTAGAGCTCCTGACACCAAGAAAAGATATTGATTATATCATAGATTTCTTCTCTTCATGGTAGGTAGTGTCCCAACAGAGTAGTAATACTTTGGCTAACCATAAAGCTATGACCATATGGATGGTGAGCACTTAATGAATGTATACCACCTGTTGTTTTGCTCTTTGTTCGCTCCTAGAAGGGGGACTCATGCGAATGTGAAAACCCCACCTACTAATAAGAAAAGCACTGAAGTTGCAGAGGTCACGAAGTAAGCAATAGGTTAGAAGTTTGAACAATATACTAGGTGTGATCTAGTAGGTGGTGAGGTTAGAGTGGTGTATGGTTCCTTCTATGGCACATAAAGTATACTATTTGATAGCTTACATGAGGCTCATGTTCATGAGTCCCTGTCCTTGCTCCCATTATAGATCCTGACCGAGGGGTGGTTCGCTCTGATAACTGTAGGGTTTGTAATCAAAAGGATTAAGGTTCAGGCGGTTTCAAATTAGTATGTCTGGCTTCTCTTTAGAGCCTAAACATCCTCGATACATCTCCTCGTTACCATGTACCTCGTTTGGGCTAGACAATCAAATTCACCGGTCCATAACAAGCATTTTCTCAGTGCATATATACTCTCGTCTTATATAGAACTTCCCGTCTCTACTACTGTTGGGAATGGAACCCCCCATAACATGTTTTGGGGCTCAAAGCCCAAGTTTTGAGTATTATTGTTGTAAAGACTCTACGAATTGCGGGTGCAAAGAGCACATTGTATGTTAAAGTTATAGGGTTGTCCGCCCTAAGTTTTGAATGTAGTGTCAGCCTACCCATGGTCTGCGGACCATGGGATTGTATAAATAGAGAAAGGATCTAAGTTGTAAATATAATTAGAGATATATGGAAAAACCGAATGGAGTCTAGAAGATAGCGAGCATAGAGTAAAGGTCTAAGTGCTTTGGGTTGTAGTAGTAGGAAGAGGCTCTACAGCTGAGTGCACAGAGGCCTAGTAGAGTTCGCAGCTGAGTGCGCGGACCCCTATAGCTTAGTGCGTAGGGCAGAGTTGAGTCTGTAACCAAGGAATAATAATAATAAAGAGAAGTTTGATTCCAAATCTTGTGTATCTGTTCCCGTGCTATTTCTTATTTAATTATATTGTTTTCTTTATCATGCACACTTATATATGAATGCTAAACACTGTTAAATATAACTAGACATGTATTGATAACCTAAGTGATTGACTAATATCAGGTTAATAGTAAGGAATTGGGGAATAACATGGATTAGGCCCCGAGTAGGGCTACGCAAAGACAACATCGCAGGCCGCGAAGTACTGATAGGTGCGCGTAGAGACATGCACGCAGGGTCAAACCATGGACCACTGAAAATCATCAGACATCTCTAGGGTGTGAAAACCTAGTTCTAGCACCCTCCCATACTACTTTGGGTGAGACCTCAATCCATGCTCCGCGGACTATTGCGGAAAGGGCCAGTAGTATCGGGATTTGTTTGGCTAAATCACCTCTGAACCTGGGTCATGCCCCTACAAGCCAAAAACTACATAGTTGGGTTGCTAGGCTTGATAGCTGCTTTCACTCTTATAATAGAGATAGTGATCTCCCCATTAAACACTTATATGAATCAAATCCACCTTAACTCCATGACCAAACAATGTGAGTGAAACCATCTTCACTAATATGCATGATTCTTAACCAACTGCCCCACCAAATCCCGATCCGAACAAAAGCTCTGACCCAACTTACAATTTGCATTAATCCCTTCCCTTATGATGATCTAGTTGGTGAACCTGTCTTAGAACCACCCATAGCATGGGCATAGATAGAAAGCAAGAGCCACACATTTGCCATGTTCCTAGTGCAGCTGTAGGGTTTTGATTACTAGGTTGAGGTAGGAGGTTTTGGGAGCTTTTAGGAGCACATAGATGTCCAGAAGAGCATAAATTTGGGTTCAGGAGAGCTAAGATTTAGGTTCAGAATGGTAGTAACTTAGGTGCGAGCTGTAAACCTACATTGCTCGATTCTTGCTCTAGAAACAGGCTTATGTCTCTATATACAATGCACTATTCGAACTTCAATAGTGGAACTGATCACCCAATGAACAAGAGAATGCATGTATCACTCTATATACAATGCACCCTTAACACTGAGATAATGCACCTATCAATATTTTGGCCCCCTATCCGTGGTTAATCACCTCTCTCCTCAGCTTTGTTCCATTAAATTGGGGCTATTGGATACACAAGGGAAAACGGATCAAAAGGCTTCCAAAGTCAAAACCTTGCATACGATGAGTCTAGGACTCCCATCCTAGTATGACATAGCTGATTCGGATTCCTGACGGCCTTCTAACAACACATTCCTGGCTATTTTGTCCTTGGGCATATCGTAGGTCCGATCACTGGAGCTTTTGAGAGTTAATGAAGAAGGCTATCCAAGATTTGCTGAGATACTACTTAGCCCAGACTTCAGTGAATACTCCATGTTCCATCAAACGAAGTATAGGTTTGGCATTCTAAGTTCTTTTATCTCCTTGATATCTATTAGATCTCTAAGCCAGAAATGAGTAGGACCGTCTCACATATGTTCCATTTCGTTGGCACTGCTAGTAGTCATATCAATATGTTTTCACTAAGCTTACAACTTTGCATACCGTTTTGAGTTCTCTAGTGGATCAATTCCATATCCAATATTTCATTTGCTACATCTACCCCCTATTGACGAACATCTTTCATCACCTTGTATTCACATGTTTCCATCGAACCTTGGCTGGTTTTTCCTATCTATCATGGATACTCCCACTCTGTGGAGCTTCACCTACTCCTTTTTCAATCCATAGGTGGAAATAGTTGTCAAGCTTCTTCTCTATCACCATTCTATGGCAATACCTCCGCATTTTTGGACACATCATATAATAATAAGTCATATATACAAGCCTTTTACTTCCATGAAGTTAGAGATGACCTGAGTTAGACAATGGAGTAAAGGTTATCGTGAGATGACCTTTGGCTATTAGCATTCTTGAAAAATGTGCAACAAGAAATGATAAATTTATAAAGTGCTAAAATTAGATTTGCTAAAAATAGAATGTCTAAAAATAGAAATTTTGACAATGAACATTTTGGCCACCTTGGGTGAGATGGGAAACTACTAAAAATAGAAACTTCTAAAAATATCATTTCTGGGACCCTTCCTATTTTTAGTAGTCCCTAGTCTAACTATAGGAAGTAAAAACAAATTTGGTCTTACCAACACTTTAAAATATTAATTAATTAATTCTCCATGAGTTAATTAGTTAAGGAAAAGCAAACTTGAAGTCTTTGTGAGATCATGCAATTATTTTCTCTCTTGATTTAGGAATTTATCCCTTGATTAAAGGAGATAAGGTTCAGTTCTATATTGAGAGGATCAGTTGACTTAGATTAACTTAGTCAAGTTCAATTAGATTAATTTAGCAAATTGTTAAATTAATGAGATATAGTTTGTTGATGCTTGCATGCATGTGAAAACTATTATTTTCAGAGAACTGAGTATTCTCTCATGGATAACTAATGCATGACAGTTCAAACAGAGACCCAGTTGAGATCAGATGAGGGATAGTGTACTATCAGATGCTTGGATATTTATAGTAAGTATTCCTTGCATGAGGAAGGAATCTATTTTCTTCTATGACTACGTAGTTGGACCTGAGGTGACAGTAGGTATGATCATGCCAACTTACAACTTGTATAATAAGGCCTAGGTAGTCCATGATTTTCATCTTTTGATTGAAGATCATCAGAGTACAGAGACAGCAGGATAGCTTTTGAGCTGATTCTTTTTGTATGTTGTTGAGGATTTCCACTTGATTGATAATACATTGTTGGGGTTTTATGCTGGTGCTTTCCATAGTGATATATTCTGTGCTATGTGGTTTGATTTCTCCATATCAGTTATATGTGTTCTTATTGATGTCGCTAATGTTTGATTAAGCTTTCGCTAAATTTTTTGTAGAAGTATATCAAGTGTTTTTCTTTAGTACGTTTCATTACCAGGTTGATCTACAGGTGGGAAATTTCTACATGGTATCAGAGTTGACTGATTTGTAGAAAAATGCTACAAAATTCTACATGGTATCAGAGCTAGTTGATTTGTAGAATAATTCTACAAAATTATACATGGTATCAGAGCATAGGTGATCAAGGAAGAATAATATATGAGGAGGAATTCGAAGTTTATTATTCAGGATATAGACCTCAAGTTCTTATCACATCTATTTCACTGATGGCATTCTATGGTTTGAGGCTTGAGTATGCCCCTGATGGCAACTCAAACTAGATAGCTTGGAAGGATCGCATGGAGGCAGTATTAGAAGATAACATCCTTAAGGACTTCATTGATCAAGAAGTCCCTAGCCTACTAATGCTACTCAACTAGCGGAATGGAAGAAGTGTGTGGCTAGAGCTAGGAGAATTCTCTTTGAGGGAGTGTGAGATCACATTGTCTCGAGCCTCCATGGGAAGGAGACTCTGTTTGCAATGTGGAAAACATTGAAAGATTTATATCATAATAGTAGTGATCAGAGGAAGCTAGCACTGAAGGACAAACTTTGAAAGATCAAGTGTGAAAAGGATGAGATGATCTCTATGTATCTGACCAAGCTCATCACATGCAGGGATGAGCTAGCAAGTGTAGGGGTTGTGATAGCTGATGATGATATGGTGAGTCTAGCACTCCTTGGCCTTCCTAAGAGCTAGAATAGCTACTGCGACTTGGTTAATGGAAGGGAGAAACTTCCATATTGGGAACGAATATGGTCAGATTTAATGTAGGAGGAGATTAGACGAAGCACCAAAGACGGTTCTTCATCCATGGGGGATGAGGAGAACTATTCCTTAGTGAGTAAGGCAAAGAAGGGGAAGGAGAAGGTTTCTCTTTCCGAATCTAATTCTTCCAATGGTGGGAAGAAGGCTGACAAATCAAAAGTGCGATGCTTTCGTTGTCATGAGGTGGGCCATATGCTACAAATTCTCCACAAAAGAAATCCAAGAAGGGATCCGAGGAAGGATCTGAAGGTGAGGCACAAGCTTCATAGTTTGAGTTGGATTTCACACTCTTCGCATGCATGGTTTCATCCATGGTGGGAAGTGGTTGGTTTCTTGATAGTGGAGCTTCTTTCCACATGACTAACGACAAGAGTTTGTTCAGTACTTTGGAGGAGAAAGATCTCCAGATACTCATAGCGATGGGTAATGATGAAAAGTATAATGTCTCCGGTGTGGGCACGGTTATTTTTCAGAGGGAGCATGGAGCTCGCCTTACCTTGACCGATGTCAAGTATGTACCATGACTGAAGAGAAACTTGGTGTCGATTACGATGCTAGAAGACAGAGGCTATAATGTAGTCTTCAGTAAGGGAAAGGTTTTCCTTAGACACATCATCACTAGACAGGTGAAGCAGATTGGTTCACGGGTCAAGAACTTGTATGCTCTTCAGGTTCAAGATGCATGCAAAGCCTTGAGCAGCAAGGGAACTGATGGAGACTTGGTGGTTGAGAGGAAGGGTATGTTACCTCTCAACATGTAGCACCAAAAGAAGTCTCAAACAATTGTAGAGGAGCCACAATTGGTGCAACAGCTTTAGGAGGTTGTGGAGTAGCCACAATAGGGGAAGCTGAGAGAAGATCGAGTAGAGACATCTACTCATGCAGAGACCTCCAGTAGGGGGGAAATTCGAGCTAGGTGGGCTGAGGGATCACATGCAGCCATACCTCCACGTAGGAGGGGGGGCGATATAGAGTGATTGTTCCAAGGAGGAGGGGTAGGATCCTTGAGGTACCTAACCTCTTGGATGAGACCTTGCTACGAGAGCCCCGATGTGGAGTAGCAGGAACTGACTGATTGGGTAGAGACAGATGCAGATGGAGCGACAGAAAGAGCTACAGTGCAGGGAATCCCATGACAGCGCATAACATGTAGGCTGCAACAATGCGAGAGGCACAAGTGTGTTGCACAGTGCTAGGTGGCACAGAGAGGTGTGCAATGGTGCAAGATGCATGGAGATGTTACAGTAGCACAGATGTCAGAGAGGGAGCACATGTCAGCAACAAGTAGAGCTTCAGCGAGAGTATGTTTCTAGCCCAACAGTGAGGTCAGTTGGGAGTGTTTTTGTTCTGAGAGTTTCAGGAACAATCGGACCAGGTAGATGTGCTGCATGCAGAACATTCCAGAGGTACAAGATCAGGTTCGAGAGGAAGCCTTTCTTATTGAGAGGGAGTGTTAAAAAATGTGCAACAAGAAATGATAAATTTAGAAAGTGCTAAAAATAGATCTGCTAAAAATAACATGTCTAAAAATAGAAATTTTGACAATGAGCATTTTGGCCACCTTGGGTGAGAGGTGAAACTACTAAAAATAGAAACTTCTAAAAATAGCATTTCTGGGTCCCTTCCTATTTTTAGCAATCCCTAGTCTAACTATAGGAAGTAAAAACGAATTTGGTCTTACCAACAGTTTAAAATATTAATTAATTAATTCTCCATGAGTTAATTAGTTAAGGAAAAGCAAACTTGAAGTCTTTGTGAGATCATGCAATTATTTTCTCTCTTGATTTAGGAATTTATCCCTTGATTAAAGGAGATAAGGTTCAGTTATATATTGAGAGGATCAGTTGACTTAGTTTAACTTAGTCAAGTTCAGTTAGATTAATTTGACAAGTTGTTAAATTAATGAGATATAGTTTGTTGATGCTTGCATGCATGTGAAAACTATTATTTTCATATAACTAAGTATTCTCTCATGGATAACTAATGCATGACAGTTCAGACAGAGACCTAGTTGAGATCAGATGAGGGACAGTGTACTATCAGATGCTTGGATATTTCTAGTAAGTATTCCTTGCATGAGGAAGGAATCTATTTTCTTCTATGACTACGTAGTTGGACCTGAAGTGACATCAGGTATGATCAGGCTAACTTACAACCTATATAATGAGGCCTAGATAGCCCATGATTTTCATCTTCTAATTGAAGATCATTAGAGTATAGAGAGAGTAGGATAGCTTTTGAGCTGATTTTTTTGTATGTTGTTGAGGATTTCCACTTGATTGATAATACAATGTTGAGGTTTTATGCTGGTGCTTTCCCCAATTATATATTCTGTGTTATGTGTGATTGATTCCTTCTTATCTGTTATTTGTGTTCATGCTTGATGTTGCTTATGGTTGAATAGCTTCCGCAAAGTTTATGGTAGATGTAGATCTAGTATTATGCTTTAGTAAATTGCATATATTAGTTGGATCTGTAGGTGAAATTTCTACATGATATCAGTGAGCTAGCTGATTTGTAGAGAAAATTCTACAAGCCTTTGTATCCCTTGCTTAGAAAGCACCCCTTCTTTACTATATATGGTTCAATAACTAGTTCTTAAACTGGGTTGTAAACGACAAAGTAGCTCCTCCTTTCCATAAAATACCTTTCTTTCAATCAAATTTAGTCCTTCCGAGGGCAAGGAAATCCAAAAGCTCTTAGAGGCTAGGTTTTTCTAGCCTATATATTATTCCGAGTGGCTAGCTAATATTATTCTGGTCATGAAGAAAAATGGCATAGTTTTAGTTTGCATGGATTTTCAGGACCTAAATTCTACTAGCCTAAAAGACAACTTTCCCTTACCCTCCATTGATCAGTTGGTAGATTTAGTGGTTGGGTATGAAATGATGTCCATCATAGAAGGCTTCTTAAGTTATAACTAGATCCTAATATCCAATGAGAATAGACATGAGATAGTCTTTCACTAGGAGTGAGAAACTTCTTATTATAGATTCATGCCCTTAGGAATAAAAAACATAGGAGACACATACCAATGTGCTATGACCACCACATTCCATGATATTATTCGTAAGATCTTAGAGTCCTATGTTAATGACCTACTAGATAAGCCCTTGTTGTGTAGTGACCATCCCAAGGACTTATGTACTAGTTGATTATGCCTTCATACCTATAAGATCCTATTAAGCCTTGGAAAATGTGTTTTTGGTGTTACCTCAGGAAGGAACTTCAAGTTTCTTTCCCTCTAAGGGGAAGGAATGAGTGAGACCATAAGGGAGAGGTAAGTTGTTGGGTTACATCATGTTCTGTCAAGGTATTTACATAGACCCTACAAAGGCTAATACCATCATAGAGATGTCGTAACCCCATAGTGTGAAGGCCATTTTATCCTTTCTAGGCCATGCCAAAGTAATATTACACTTTATATATGGTTTCATTGAGGTCTCCCACCCCCTTACTCACCCGTTGAAGAAGGGTACACCCCTTGCCTAGAATGATGAGTGTAAACAACCCTTTTCACAATTTAAGAGTACGCTTATTTCACCGCCCATATTGATATCATCAAAATAAGATCATCCTTTCTTACTATATGTGTCTACCTTCAACTAGGCCATATTTTTTTGTCCTTATGAAAAAGGATGATGGTTAGAAAAAGCTTGCAGTCTACGCCCATTAGTAGGAACCTAGTTGATTATGAGACGTGCTACACACCTATAGAGAAGCTATGTCTTGCTATTTTTTTCGCTATGCATTGACTTCACCATTACTCAATAAGTCACGAAACACATGTCATCTCTTAATCAAAGCTGCAGAAATACCTAATCTTCAAACCTGCCTTGTCTAGTCACTATGCCAAATGGATCTGACTATTCGAAGAGGTTTATTTACACTTTATTACCTAAAAGTCCTTGAAGAGGCAAGCCATAACTGACTAGTTGGCTAATTCCTTAACACTTGAGACCTTGCATTATGATGCCACCTAACTTAAGCCTTATGTAGCTTGCAAGGAACCTATAGCTAACCCATCCTTTATTGTAGAGCCTAACACATGGACTGTGTATTTTGATGGTGCCAGAAAAAAAGAAGGTGTTAGCACTAGTATTGACCTTCTAGCTCCTGAAGAAGAGTACTCCTTTTACTTTTCTTATTTAATTTATTTCTCTTGCACCAATAATGTATCCAAATATAAGGCCCTTACCTTGGCCTATGCACGGCCCTAGACTTAGGTGTGACCTCTATCTAGGCATTTTATGACTCCCAACTAGTGGGAAATTGAATCCAAGACAAGTTCGTTGTATATGAGCCTACCCTTACTGAGTACTACTAGATCATGACTTACCTACTATGTCACTTCAGAACATTCCCTGTAGCCTACATCCCTGATAAAAAAAAATTCTAGGCTAACTTCTTAGCCTCATCCATAACATTGGGTGAGTTTCCCTTATGCATGGATTTTCTTTATGACTTACTTTTTAGATAGGTTGCCCAATAATCGAAGACCATTTTGAGATTGCAACAAAAACCTTATTACACGTAGTCTCAACCATTGTAGATCTAGCTTCTTCAGATGACTTAAACCACTATGAGCTTCATTTTCCTATGCCACCTTCATACCATGACTTACAACCATCTCCTCCTTAGTACTGTGATATTGCCATTACTCTTGTTGTGAATGAGCTTCCCTCTCTGTCTTGTGTGCTTAGAGGTATATTTAGAATAGATTTCTATAATTATGTATTGCTAGGTGGCACCTTATATAGGAAAGGCTTTGAGAGTATCCTCTGCTACTATGTAGACCAACATGAAGTGAATTTTATCTTATAGGAAGTGCATAGCGAAGACCACGGGGGCCATTATGGGTTGCATGCCATCCTTACTGAAATCCTAGGCATGGGTTACTACTACATGTGAAAATGTGAAAAGAGATGTAAAGAAATCTCCTACATGGCAATGCCACACTAATTTAGACCATGTCCCCCCTTATGATTTCATTACCATAGAACCCCTTTGACCATTCCCATTGTGGGGTTGAGACTTGATAGAAACCATACGTCTAACCTCTAAAAAAGGCCATAAGTTCTCATAGCCACAGATTAATTTACCAAGTGGGTAGAATCCATGCTCCTTACCCACATCACTAGACATATGATTGTGAAATTTCTCCTAAATTAGATTATCTAGTCATTTAAGAGTCCCCCATACCCTAGTGACCGATAATGAAACCTAGTTTAGATCAGTCAAAGTAGGTCTTTGTTACGATGAGGAGGCTACGATCTGGCGATCTTAGTACCTGAGCATCTCCACCCAATGTTGAATTGATAAATAAATTAAAGGTAGCATTTGGACAAGAAACAAAGGTGTGTAAGTTAACCAAATATTTCTATGGTATAAAACGGACTCCCAGAGCTTGGTACATAAAAATTGATGAGCATTTTGCACAACACGATTGAAAGTGAAGCCCTTATGATCCTAACCTCTACTGCAAAGATCAAGGGGGGATATTGTGATCATCGTTGTGTATGTCGATGACTTAGTAATCACAGGTAGTTATGAGAAGAGAATTTTGGCAGGATTTGAAAAGGTGCTTTGACATGACCGATCTTGGTCTATTGCATTATTGTCTTGGTTTGGAGGTGTGACAGACGCATCACTAGATATTTGTATATAAAATAAAATATTCCAAGACACTTATTGACAAATCCCATATGAATGGTTGTAAGCCCATGCAAACTCCCATGGAACCAAACCTAGTAGGAATCACACCTCTTATCACTGTGTTCGGGGCAAGATCAAATCTTGATTAACCATTTTTCCCTTCTGATCCAAGCAAGAGGGTGGGAATAATCACTTTGGGGTTTCAAGTGATCTCGTATGGGCCCCCCTATTACATTCAATGATTCCAATGAACAGATTCTTTATAACACCCATCCAAGAACTATCTCTCAGTCGTGAATCATTCATTTCTATCAAGTATCTATTTCCATTCGAACTCATCGAAATCAAATTAGCTCACTTCATTTACCAAGTTGTGCTTCCTTATTCCTTATGGTTGGTAAAGTGTAGTGACCTTTTTGCTTTATGATTAAAGGCTTATGCATTCAACTTTGGAAGATATGGCATTAGTGAGATGAGTTAAAGGTTTGAAGTTGTTGGGAGTAAACATCGAGTTTGTTGCTTGTTGCATTGAGGTTGCTGCACCTTGAAAGATTGACCGCTAGTCACTTCATTCAATTTAATCCTTGCCTAGCCCTCGCCTCTTAGTCAGTTGTCTCAATCCCCTTTACCTCTCGTCTAGGTCCTACCGATACCTAGCTCCAACCATATACTAACCCACTGGGCATGAAAACATGCATGAGTAAGCCACTTCATCTATAGATCAGATCATGAGTATGCCATTGAATAAATGGAGCCTGGATAAGGGGGAGGTTTTACACACACATGGAGAATATATCAAAAGAATAGGCTTGGTTTTGCACATGGATAGAGCACATAGAGAGAGAAGATCCCGTTGCATCTTATCACTCCAACTTTGTCGCATCTAATATCGATCGATGGAGTATTTCTCATTCATTAAATGCTACCCTAACCTGGTAAGACGACGTAACTTATTGAAAGGTAAGAATCTTATTGATGAAATGAAATCTCTTTGATCTGATCGATGGAGATTTGTCATTCATTTTATGGATTGGTGGATGCTACATATATCCACTTAGACCTTTTGTGATGAATTGAACTATGGATGAAATAGATTCAATAGACTTGACTAGCTAGAATGGGGTTTTTCACGCTAGTTTGTGTGTTCGATGTATTCCCCCTGTAGACCCCGGTCACCAATGGTTTTGTAGGCTGTGTTTTTCTCATTGGGAAAAATATCGATCGATTAGACAAAGATTTCACAAAAAGACACACAGGGAGAGATCGATCTATTGAGCCCGAACACACGAATGGAACACATTGAGCCCAGTCAAACCCAATCATGGAAGCTATTGACCAAGCGAACAAACACATACAATTAAAGACAATCAAGCCAATCACGTCACGAGAAGCCATTGATAGATAAGGGGGAGTAGTCGGCACTTTATGTTCACGAAGGTTTGAAATGGTGCTACCCCGTACACCCATGTATGGGGAGAGAGGTTAGATAAATAGTTATATTATTTAATGATTGAGATTTCTGTTAGCATTTGTAATTCTAAAGGATTTCTATGCTAGGTATTTATGTCCCTCGGTAATGAAACTACCTACCAAGTGGACCAAAAATGGAGCTAACCTTGATGCTCCTATTTATGCTCTCTAAGATGATTTATGCCTGTGCTAATTCACGAGACAAATACATATCTGACTAGATTTGACTATAGCAGCTAATGTGTATTATGCATTGTGGATCCCGTAGTGTACTGGGATATATATTAATGCTACAATCACCTAATGGAACCAGATGTATGTTAACTACATGAAATATGAAATCTTGGAAAAACAATTCACTTGAAGTACTTCAAAAGATGAAATCTAGGATTGATTTTCTCACATATAGTGTGAAAACACCTAGCGTAGACAACCCGATTGTTTGACTGAGAGGTAGCTATTACTAGCTGCTCCTTTTGTGTTCAATTGATCAATCCATAAATCAAGAGTAGCAGTTTATTAGTTTGGGTGAGACCCTGAGAGTTAGGGTAGCCGCTGCAAAGAGGGAGAGAGAATAAACCCTTTAGGTATTACAGGTAGGACAACAAGGTATGATAGCTGGAGAGTAAAGTGAGTAGGTATAATAGCCCTAAAAATTGAGTAGGAAAGAAAATGACTACAAGATAAGTTGGTTAAGGTATCAAAGAAGCAAGACCATCTTAGGAGGGAGCTTGATGCTATCAGGGCACATGAGTAAGAGGTGGTAGATTAGTTAATGGCTGTTGCTAGTGTAGGGGTAGGCTCTCACATCAATATAAACATTAGTACAGGTTCACAAGGGCTACCTTTCACACCAGTAGAGATCCCTATAGCTCAGGAAAGTGTAGAGATATAGGTGGAGGCACATGTATTGATAGATGTCAAGGTATAGGTAGATAGGAAAAAGAGAAACAACCTTCACTTTATAGACAGATTATAGGTTCTTGCACCTATAGGAACTAGAGTGGAGTTCATCATAGATGGTGAACTTAGGGTGACAAATGTGACTCCTTAGGAGGTCCTACCACACTATGGGATAGATCCAAGGACTTTAGGGTTGGCCTTAGCTATTAGAGATATAGAGCTAGCTAATTTTTGGATAGATAGGATGCAGATGTCCACCATGGTATAGGGTATGTCAGGACATCAATCTTAAGGGAGTAGGTCTCAACTCTTTGAGTTAGCTCACCAGGGAGAGGGGTCCAAATTATTATCTTCCATTTCGAGAGCTAGAAACAACAGGTCCTCACTTGCCTCTCCAGAGGCAAGGGGCAACATCTAAGAGAGTAGGAGCATTGGTTCACATTCTTTTCTTTCGAGTGCCTATGCCCAGTGTTTCATACCCAATAATACTAGTAGCAGAGGGAGCATCCAAGTAAGCATCCTAGCAAAAAACACTCGTAGCAGAAGTATATCTATATCTAGTGGGAGAGGAGTAAGCACTGGGGACAAGGATGGCAGCAATAGCATAGGGAGTAAGGGCAATAGTTGGTTCAACAGTCGGTACAACACCAAAAGCATCGTAGATTCAGAAGTTAGTTCATATCCACCAACAACATCTCCAGTAGCATAAGAACTAGTTGGATAGCCACTATCATATTTGATAGCATTGTTGGAGAGGTAAATCCCCTTTACGGATAGAGGCGATCCCTACTAGCCCATAACGGGTCTAGCAACAATCAACAATGCTATCACGCAAGTTCCTAATTGCAAATAAAAAGGTAGGTGATGAAGACCTACTTGAATTCCGATGCTTTATTTTGTAGAAGAGACGTCGCCCACGTTCCTTTGCCTTGGCCGGTCACAATCCTCCACTATCCACGTGAATGGACACCTGCACACAAAGAGAACAACACAAACACAATCGTTAAATCTAATATATGCAATTATACATCAGTCAGGAAGGATATAATTCAACATCAACCATTACAAGTACAACGAGAATGGAACCATAATGATAGTCATCTATTTATTAATAATCAACAAAGGAGAATACAACCAGCGTCCTGACATCAAGTCCTCCTTTGGCTGGGTTTTCAACTACACAAGTCTTGCAAAATCTTGAAGGGGTGAGGGACAAGCTCTCTCTCTCTTTGGCAACAAAGTCTCCTTACTTAGGTAAAGCCTTATGGATACAAAGAAGGCTTCTTGCAACTCCAATCTTTTGATATCTTCCTTTCAGCACAAGTCTTGCCACTAGAGTCAGAACTAGCTTTCTCAAGCCATGGAGACAAGCTTTTATAGAGGAAAATGAAGAGATAAGGTCAATCTCAACAATAATGGATTCGGCTTCATCACTTGGAAACTTCCATGGAATGGTGGCAAACAACTTTCCATCCAAGGAGATTCGAAGCCAAACCATCCTCACTTAACTTGGAGTCGGTTTGGTGAATGAGTTGGACAGAACCTTCGGGGGTTTGATTAGTTCAAAACTTTTCCCAAAATGGTTGGCGCGATTGCGACTCTGGGACAGAGCGCTAATAGCGTGCCCTTTCAATAGGATTTTCCCCATTGGCACGGGCATAACACAGGGGACCAACGCTAATGCAAAAAGGGTTGTTTTTAAGGGCAATGAGCAGGAGATGTCTTAAGGGCATATGAAGCTCATGTTTAGAGGTGAATAATGCAAGTGGTTTCAAGTCTTGTCACTTCTCACAAGTCCCGGAATGTGTCCTCCAAGATGCAGGAGAGGGGTAACAGGGGCGGTGACAAACGGTGACAAATTACTGTGTAACAAGCATCCCAGTTTATCCCAGCTTACTTTCCACTAGCATCAACTTACTTTCTACTAGCATCTCCTCTTCCTATCCTAGTTCCTGCTTCCCTTCATCTAGTTAATGGCTAGATCTTCAAGATCAATAAAAGGAATGCGGAAAGGAGGCGGTTTGTACCAAACCTTGTTGACTCAGTTTAGAAGCTGGAGGCCAGGGTGGGAATCAGATACAGACCACCCACTACCCACACCCACACCCAATAGCATTTTTAATCAATATTGGATTGAATTCTCGACCAACCAATATCTTAGAGGAAAAGGAATAGGAGGAGGAGCTCACAAGAAATTCCCCAAAATAGATATGAAATGTGCAATGAGCTTTAGTAGTTATCCACAGGGGAAGGAACTTTGACAATGAACTTTTAGCATACATCTGTCTTTCTTTCTTGTTTGTTGGGAGAAATGCTACCGGGCTTGCACATCAATACGATGGATCGGCTATATCTATCACAAATGAAAGGAACACCATCCTTACCCACGCTAGCTTAGAAGGAATAACAACATGGCTTCACCAAACCCCTATTGTCTCATTCTAGCCATCCATTCTGGGTTATGGCATCATTGCTCCCACTAAAGTGAGTAAGATTCTTCAATCAATCAATATAGAAATATCCAAAAATTCTTATTTCTTTGTGATTTATTCCGAACCTAAATCCTTTCATATTATTCACCAACCATACATCGATACTAAAGGGAATTCATTATCTAATCTGCAGGATAACCTTAATCCATAAATTCTCATTTTCAATTTTCCACATGGGTGAGGGTTGGGAGATAAGTTGCTCGACTTTACTATAGGGAAGAGAGAGGACAATGCACTCTTTGTCTTTGTTTAATGCCACTTAATAACCATCATGGAGCCACTTCTTATAGTATCATGGTGCGTTAGGGAAGATTTCAAAAAAGAGAAGTTCTTTTATGTATTTCACTAAAGGAATGCACATCATTCCTCTATCACTCGGCTACGACATGAAATAAATATTGCATGGGCACCACTACCGTTTATTGGTGGAGCATTGGGCTTTTAACTGGTCGCAGGTGCCAAGCTCCCCGCCCCAAAGGTGTTCAGTAGGTTCAAGTAGTGCATGGGGGAGAACCCATTCCGATCCCACCCGATATGTGAATGAATAAATTCATTTTTTCCACCTATAAGATAAGATTTATACCATACCTGACTGAAGGGTCGAAGCCGCTTTGATTGATCCCATCAAAGGTACTACTTGCGTGTTGTCGTTATCCTCAAAAGCACACTCTTCTTTCTTTATCGCTCGAGCAAGCTTATATTGAGGTGTAGCACAACCTTGAGTGATATATTATGGTGACCTTACCTACCTTATTTAATTAATAATTGAAGCGATATATATAAGTAAATTTTCTTGAGCCTAGATCTGATATACCAACCAGAAATATTCTCAGCCTAGACCTGATATACTAGCTGCTAAGCCTAGACCTGCTTGATAGATAGTAGGTTAGATTTAGCTATCAAGGAAGTGAACCTATACCAAGAAGGATTTCTACCCTTCCTTTGAGATCTAACCCTTCTTTACTCAACTCAGGGACCTCCTATATTTTTTAAGCCCTATATATTTTAGTTTAGAAGGACCACAAAAAGAATAGAACAAGGATTACTCCTTATGGATGGCATGGCTCAACATAATAATTGTGTAAACCCCTTAAAAGTGGTTCCCCCCTGTATATGTTTAAGGGTGTTGGGTGCTCGGATAGATTGGCTCAACATAATAGAATCAATTCTTAAACGAAATTAGCTCGATTGAGGAGGGTTCTCATAACTTACCACACTCAATGAATAATAAAGAAAGGTACGGACTTTCATTAAATTGAAAAAGCAAGGCTCAGTGACCATACATATATAGCCACCAAGCATCGCTCAAGCACTGATATCTGATGTGGTGGTATTCCAGTTCGAACCCAATTGGTTTGGCGGATCATGTGGTTAGAGCCCAGAACAAAAGAAAGAAGGTTAGTTCTTTATATAGCAAAGGGAAGGCTTATGTCACAATAGATCTACATTATATTTTGGCTAGAAGAGATGGCCAAACACTGGCGCTGATTCAAGAGATGGATCACCAAACACTGATGAGAGAGAATGAATGATACCATTCAAATCCAATCAAAGGTTATACCTATCGGAAGCCTCTCCCCTATAGTATAGTAGCTCAAATCCCCCCATCTATACAAATCAAATGGATATAACAGCATCTATGACTATGTCTTTTTTGGGTATCATGTTAAGGATGCACTTTCAAGTTACTCATCTGGCTAGCACTGAAATCATTTGGCGGGGGGGAACAAGAAAGAATGGAAGAAAAAAGAAAGTATCTAAGCCTTCCCATTATGTCATGGGAGAAATGCTTCCTCTCATGGGAGCTATTTCTTCCTCTCCCATTATTAAGGAATGAGCCTACTAGCGCATCCTAACCCCTTCTCTATAAAAGTTATTGTACAAGGTCAAGGTAAAATAAATCCCACTTTGTTATAGAGAAATGCACTTTATCGCATGTTACTCCCAATCAATGATAGATTCCCTTATATGGGATCTTATCCTACGTTTGTTTCTACATATCTTTGATGTTTCCTAACTGCACTACGTAATTACATAGGTAATATTTAAGGATGAATGAACCCACCCACCATTCATGAAAAAACCCATAATCTACCATTCATGATGACACTCATATGGATGTTGGGGTTTTCTATTAAGATCAAATTAGCAACTCACGGATGCTCCAGTTTTCTTATTTCCCTTAGGGATTGGTGTGGATGGACATGAACAAAATCTTTGTTCTTCTTATTCATTATCTCTGTCATTTCTAGCAATCAATCCTCCCTCTTATCACCGAACTACCTACCTATTAGAATGAATTGTTCCTTCACCAATCACTCCAAACACTTCGCCTAAGAAATTTCTGTCCCGTTTTTATCCCGTGACCACTTAACAAACTTGGTTGATGAACATGGTTTATGTGCTTGTAGCAGCTTGTCGAGCATCTCACAAACTAACACCATCCAATCCATTTCAAATGGGATTTTGACCATGGACGTACGAGCAATCCAACCTGATTCCATTGTCCTTTTCACATTCTTACTTCTGTCTGTAGGTTGGTAATAGGGGGCACTCTTACCCATCCATATTTTACCATTCATTTCTTCTCAAATTTCTTGTATTGTAGCATGACACGCTGCTCCAATGGCTATGAGATATGACCAACTCCACAAATTTTGGTTCCAGATCTTCCAATCTAAAACGTCCCTTCTTTTTGTTACTATATGAATGAGATATTCACTGACTTTTACACCTAAGATTCCATCACGAGTCTATGAAGCGTGATAAATTTTCTTTTATGGAACATTACTCCCTGCATTGCGTTTGGTTTGTAGCTATTTCTGCACCTTTCGACCTGGACAACACAAATATGGATCCCCCTCCCCCTTTGGCATTACTAATGGAATATCCTGAACTCACTATTGAAGTTCTATTCTTTCAATCGTTATATTCAAAGGTAGTGCCAATTTAGAGAAAGGGAGCCTTCAGTGTTTGAGGGCCTTCTAGTGCTGCATACAAAGTGATACAAATATGTTAGGAAATAATAGATTGAGTGTTATAAAGCACTCTTCTGCACTCATAAAAATTATTTGCGCCGCCATCGCCCATAACAGTGAGTTTTTTGGGCTTCAGGCAAAAAATGATTAGAGACAATATTGTCTTTGTCCTTTATGTCCATATATCTTTCACACTGTAAGTTTGTCACGAGAGCCACACAACTTGACGCAACATACCCTATTATTCATGTCAGAATCCAAATGAATATGGGAAACTTCTACACCTCGTTCCATTAAGAAGCATTCAATTTCAGAAGGATGTGCCTTTTCTGCCATAACGATCAAATAATTCTAGAAAAGGATTCTGCACATGAGTTCTCATTATTATTCTTTTTTCTTGTTTTCGCATAAAGGTGACAGGATTTGAAACTGGCTCTACCTCCAAAACAGATGCGCTAACCTGCGCTACACGCTACTTTTTTGTTTGTCTACTCTATCTACTGAGCAATTCACCACGCCAAATATCTTAATATCATAGAGGGTGAGAAACAAACCTTTCTCATTAGATATATCTTTGTATACAATATTATTCGATCATGTTTTTGACATATCTCATTACATATATAATATATGCATTTCCTGCTAAAGCGTACTCAACTAATGAAATGCATCGAGGATACGAAGCATTACTCGACCAATGGGAGAGGAATGAAATGCATAATGACATATATAATTCTCTCCCAGTGGTCAAGCCTTGCGGGGGAATCCTCTCCTTTACAAAATGAGCTAGCTTGGTGCATCGATTGATTTCAGTAACTAGAGGATAATAAAGAGAAGACATTAACTCCATAACACTTACTTTAGCCCATCAAGAAAAGTCGCTAGGAGAATACGGGTGAAAAATAGCAGACATGGTAAGACCCTTTCATGTGCTAGCCTATTGTATTCAATGGTCGCCCAATGGTTAAGTAAAGAGAAAATATCATTAAGGGGTCTGAAAGTGATGCTTGGGCCCCTAAGAAAGAGCGATTTTCTTGCTAAAAACTATGGAATTATGCTTTTTTAAATAATCGAGATCCTATCCAAGTGTCCCAGCTAATCCCATGAGCTAAGCCAAGTATCCCAACCGAGTATCCAAGCGGAGTATCCCATAAAGCTATGACTGTCATCAAGTGGATCGAAACCTGTAATCAAGTGTAATCATCAACACATGGTAATAAGCGAGACCTTCACTACAAGAGCGAATTGCTACTACTCGTTATATATGATTCACCCCTTTAGGGTCATACACCATGCTAAGCCATACTATATGCACATAAGCAAATTACATTGCTTTCCCAATCATAGCCATGCATACATACATACATACATAAGCTCTAGTCATTGACATAGAGAATTCCATAAAGCATATTGATTAAGACATGTTATTGCCATAAGCCTTCAGCCAAGCCCAACAGAGAGAAGACAAGATTCATCAGCCAGAAGACTTTCACCTCTAGCCAAAAGCCATTCACCAGGAGACATGACTCATTCACTAGTAACCATAAGCTTTCATCCTTCAGTCAAAAGCCTATAACCCAGGGCTTTAGCCTGTAATCTTGAACCTCACCAAGTCCAACAAGTCCATCAAGTCCAACATGGACGGCTAGAGCTAAAATATCCTAACCTATGCTGGAAAACATCATCACACACAATATGATTTACTACAACTTGTTATATACGTTGATTCACCTTTGTGTTCATTGATCGGTTTAGAACTGAAAACATAGCAATGCTAGACCCACTCAATTCTCCCTCCTCGACCTACTGATCGGACCAATTAAGTGGCTTCACGCTGACATCCACAAGAGCAACAATTTATTGATTTATTATCAAACAGTTAATATTAGATATAATAAAAGTTACCTTATACCTTAAGGGGCCTTATTCGAGTTGATCCATGACTACCAGCTTAAGCACCACCGTTGGGAGCAGACACAATATCGACTTGGAGCAAGCAGGTTAAACCTTCGCTTTTTTGTTTTCATTTATAGACCCCTTTTGTTAGGGGGGAATGAACTTTCACCTGGTACTCAAATAGATTTTTTTATTACTTCAAATAGGCATTTCAGGAGCGAAGCCACTCGACTGTTGAAAGGAGAGGATCGATAAGGCCACTTAACCATAACAGGGAGGAGGTTGACCCACTTGTTTGCATCAGGCAAGGAGCCGTAAGGCCGCTTGACCATAAGAGAGAGGAGGTTGACCCACTTGTACGCATTGGGAAAGGAGTTGTAAGGCCGCTTGACCATAAGGGACAAGAACTTTATATATGAATCCACGGAACCACAACCCTTGAACCTATACCTTACATAGCTTGCAAACTTACATAGGGAAGGGGGAGGGCCCATACACAAGTCACTTATGCTTAAGAGTGAATGATTTATTGAGGCTTATTAGTTTCTGAGTTGGGATGGTAAGGGGTGGCCAAAGGTAACTGATGAGTCTTCCAAGAGAGGTGTTACAATTGACCCATTGAAAGATAACAATCCCACCAAACACAGGGAACATCTCCCCCAATACCAAGTCATACAAACTATAATTAGTTCTCTTACTAGATTGTAGCTTCCGGAAGAGGAGTTCCAATTGAATGAACTGCCAATATATAATGCCCATTATTACCCAGCTCACATACCAATCATACTCACCCATCCCCATCATGAAATTATTAGTGTCACCATCATTCTCCAGCTCGCATTCACAAGTCAATATGCATCCATGCATTCCTACATTCCCAACTGCGTCCAACATTCCTCGGATCACGGCCCAATATGAGCCAACGGAACCTTCAATGTGATTCTTCTTGGCTTTATTTGAACTAAGGGCTTATGAGCTACAAACCCGCTCGACCATATGGGAGAGGAAAAGAGATCAATCTTGTGAACCACATGCTCATATATAATGTAAGGGCACCACCATGCTCAGAGTTTCCCTCGACAACTTCTAGATTTACCTTAAGCAAGCGTCGTAGGAGGGGGTAATCCTTGCCTGAAAATTTATTAATTGATTGATTGCCCACATCTATAGAGAGGGGTGGGGCGGTACCACAGAAGGACGAATTAATGCTTGAGCTTGGTAGTCCTACCAATCAATACAGAACACAAGGTTACTATATCACCTCATAGAGGCATAATGACAATAATTGCTAGTCAGAGCTTAGATGTGATCATTGACTAGGCTTGGATGGGATACTCAGATACTCAATTGGGCTCAGTTTATCAGCTACTCAACTTGGATACTCAACTGCACTACTTGACTTTGATACTCGGTTGGATACCGAGTAGACTGGGAAATACTACGTTGGGATACTCACATGGGATACTCAACTGCTTGGCTTGGTTAATTGGATTAGGAATACTCAACTGGGCTATTCAACAACTTGGGTTGGATGCTTGGATTCTTGACCGGGCTAATCCAATGGGGATGGTGCGCTACTCGATTGGACTAATTGGCTTGGCTAATTAGCTTAGCTACCTAGCTCGGTTGGGTACTACTATTGCCTAGAAGTTATGGTCAGTCATAGAAGCTCTAGTCTTTGATAGCTCTAGTAGTCCAGTCAGTGCTAGCTTTGGTCTTTGCTACAAGATCTAGACAACGCTAGCTTTACCTAGTGTAGCTAGTCAGTGCCAGTCAAAGCCTAGAGCATACATATACCCCATACAAGAGAGAGTTCATCATCAATGGCTAAGAGAAAGGAGATTCACCTCATGCCACATACAAGAAAATGCTCACACATGTTGCTAGAGTTAGTCGCCTAGCTTCTGGTGTTGCGAGGGTGAGGTTACACCTAGTTAGTGGGTGAGGCAAAGGGAATATGTGTTCTTAACAACTACTATGTGCATGCATGGGGACATGGAGGGCCATGTTAGCAATATCCTACATGAAACTATACCTGATGGTGGGTGGGTGTTTTTGTTGAAAAATGTGCAACAAGAAATGTTAAATTTAGAATGTGCTAAAAATAGGACTCCTAAAAATAGCGTGTCTAAAAATAGCAGTTTGACCAGTGAGGTCATTGGGCGCCTTGGGTGAGAGGTGAAATTGCTAAAAATAGCATTTCTGGATCCCTTTCTATTTATAGCAGTCCCTAGTCTATCTATAGGAAGTAAATTAATTTTGGTCTTAACAACAGTTTAAAATATTAATTAATTAATCTCCATGAGTTAATTAATTATGAAAAATTAAACTTGAAGTCTTTGTGAGATCATGCAATTATTGTCTCCCTTGATTTAGGAATTTATCCCTTGATTAAAGGAGATAAGTTTCAATTCTATAATGAGAGAATTAGTTGACTTAGTTCTAACTAGTCAAGTCCAATTAGATTATTTTAACAAGCTGTTAAAATAATAAAATATAGTTTGTTAATGCTTACATGCATGTGACAACTATTATTTTAGATAAATGAGGATTCATTCATGGATAACTGTTGCATGCCAATTCTGTTAGAGACCCAGTTGAGATCAGATGTGGGACAGTGTACTATCGGATGCTTAACTATTTCTAGTAAGTAGTTTTTGCATGGTTGAGGAACTATTGTTCTCAAGGAATACGTAGTTGGACCATTGGTTGTTTTTGGTATGTTGAAATTAATAGCATGTGCTTTTGCTATTATTTCCTAAGCAAACTACGTAAGGACCATAGGGAAAGCCTATATAAATAGGGCTTGGGTGGTTCATGAGATATATCTTCATATCTTCATAGTTCATTGAGAACTAAATAGCTTCAGAGCTAATTCTTTTTGTATTGTGAAGAGGATTTCCACTTGATTGATAATACATGGTTGGGGTTTTATGTTGGTGCTTTCCCCTGGATATATCTTGTGTTATGTGTGATTAATTATCTTGATTAGTTATGCATGTTTCTACTTGATGTTGCTCATGATTTTGATTATACTTCTGCTTAATGTTTTGAAGAAGTAGAACAAGTATTATGCTTTAGGACATTGCATATATCGGTTTATTCTACAGGTGAAATTTCTACATGGTATCAGAGCACATGTGATCAAGCAAGAAAAATATGCTAGCAGGAGGAATTTGAAGTTTCTTATTCTTGATATAGATCTCAAGTTCTTATCACATCTATTTCATCAATGGCGTTCAATGGTTTGAGGCTTGAGTATGCCCTTAATGGCAGCTCAAACTATATAGCTTAGAAGGATCGCATGGAGGTAGTTTTGGAAGATAATGGTCTTAAGGATTTCATTGATCAAGAAGTCCCTGAGCCTACTGACAAGACTGAGCTGGTGGAATGGGGTAAGTGTTTGGCTACCGCTAGGAGAATTCTCTTGGAGGGTGTTCGAGATCACATAGTCTCAAGCTTCCATGGGAAGGAGTCTCCATTTGCAATGTGGAAATCATTGAAAGATTTATATCAGAATAGCAGTGATCAGAGGAAGTTGGCACTGAAGTATAAACTTCGAAAGATCAAGTATGAAAGGGATGAGACGATCTCTATGTATCTGATCAAGCTCATCACATGCATGGATGAGCTTGCAAGTGTAGGGGTTGTGACATCAGATGAGGATATGGTGAGTCTAGCACTCCTTGGCCTTCCTAAGAGCTGGCATAGCTACCAGGACTTGGTGAATGGAAGGGAGAAATTGCTAGATTGGGAACGACTATGGTCGGATTTGATGCAGGAGGAGATTAGACGGAGCACCAGAGACAGTTATTCATCCATGCATGATGAGGAGAACTGTGCCTTAGTGAGTAAGGCAAATAAGGGGAAGGAGAAGGTTTCTCTTTCCGAATCCAGTTCTTCCAATGGTGGGAAGAAGGTTGACAAATCGAAAGTGCGATGCTTTCGTTGTCATGAGGTGGGCCATTATGCTGCAAACTGTCCACGGAGGAAATCCAAGAAGGGATCCGGGGAAGGATCTGAAGGTGAGGCACTTGCTTCATAGTTTGAGTTAGATTTCACACTCTTCGCATGCATGGTTTCATCCATGGTGGGAAGTGGTTGGTTTCTTGACAGTGGAGCTTCTTTCCACATGATCGGCGATAAGATTTTGTTCAGTACTTTGGAGGAGAAAGATCCCCAGAGACTCATAGCGATGGGTAATGATGAGAAGTATAGTGTCTTAGGTGTAGGCACGATTATTTTTTAGAGGGAGCATGGAGCTCACCTTACCTTGACCAATGTCAAGTATGTACCAGGACTGAAGAGAAACTTGGTGTCAATCACGATGCTGGAAGATAGAGGCTATGATGTAGTCTTCAGTAAGGCAAAGGTTTTCCTTAGACACATCATCATTAGACAGGTGAAGCAGATTGGTTCATGGGTCAAGAACTTGTATTCTCTTGAGGTTCAAGATGCATGCAAAGCCTTGAGTAGCAAGGCAACTGATAGAGATTTGGTGGTTGAGAGGGAGGGTATATTACCTCTCAACATGCATAGCCAGAAGAAGTCTCAGATGATTGTGGAGGAGCCACGATTGGTGCAGTAGATTCAGGAGGTTGTGGAGGAGCCACAATAGGGGAAGCTGAGAGGAGATTGAGTAGAGACATATACTCATGCAGAGACCTCCAGTAGGGGGAAACTTTGAGCCAGGTGGGCAGAGGGATCGGATGCAGCCATACCTTCAGGTAGGAGGTGGGGCGATATAGAGTGATCGTCACCTCTCTACGGGAGCCCCGAAGTGGAGTAGCAGGAACTGACTGATTGGGTAGAGACAGATGCGGATGGAGCGGTAGAGAGAGAGTGACAGTGCAGGGAATCCCAAGATAGCGCATAGCTAATAGACTGCAGCAATGCGAGAGGCACAAGTGTTTTGCATAGTGCTAAGTGGCACAGAGAGGTGTGCAATGGTGTGAGATGCATGGAGATGTTGCAGTAGCGTAGATGTCAGAGAGGGAGCACTTGTCAACAACAGGTAGAGCTTCATCATCAGAGTACGTTCCTAGCCCAACAGAGTGGTCAGTTGGGAGTGTTTTTGTTGCAAGTGTTGTTGGAGCAAGTGGACTGAGTAGATGTGTTGCATGCAGAACATTCCAGAGTTACAGGATCGGGTTCGAGAGGAAGCCTTTCTTGTTGAGAGGGAGTGTTGAAAAATGTGCAACAATAAATGTTAAATTTAGAATGTGCTAAAAATAGCATGTCTAAAAATAGCAGTTTGGCCAGGTAGGTCATTGGCCACATTGGGCGAGAGGTGAAACTGCTAAATATAGAAAGTTCTAAAAATAGCATTTCTAGGTCCCTTCCTATTTATAGCAGTCCCTAGTCTATTTATAGGAAGTAAAATTAATTTTTGTCTTAACAGCAATTGGAAATATTAATTAATTAATCTCCATGAGTTAATTAGTTAAGGAAAAGCAAACTTGAAGTCTTTGTGAGAACATGCAATTATTTCTTCACTAATTGGGGAATGTGTCCTTAATTTCCTCCACTGATTGAGGGAATAAGTATGAGTTCTATAATGAGAGAATCAGTTGACTTAGTTTAACTTAGTTAAGTTCAGTTAGATTATTTTAACAAGTTGTTAAAATAATAAAATATAGTTTGTTGATTCTCGCATGCATGTGACAACTATTATTTTGGATAACTGAGGATTCACTCATGGATAACTGTTGCATGTCAGTTTTGTCAGAGACCCAGTTGAGATAAGATGTGGGACAATCTACTATCAGTTGGATGAATAATTTTCCTATAAAGGAAGCTCATCCATGATGAGGATTTATCTTCTTTAGGTTTGTGTAGTTATTTCAAAGGTCAGTGTTGTGTGTGAGGTGAGAATCACATAGGTTGCAGCTGGAGGACCCAGGAAAAACTGTGCATAGAAATAGGAGGCTTGGAGGGTAGAGGAGAAGGTTTGTGAATAGCCTTTGACTGTGTATGAGCAGTAGAGGGATTGTATTGAGAGCTGGATAGCTTCCGAGCTAAGGCTTTGTGTAATCTGGACATATTTCCACTTGTATGATAATACAGAGATGGGGTTTTAGGCTGGTGCTTTCCCCTAGTTATATCTTTTGTGTTATGTGTGTTTGATTTCTCCATATCAGTTATATGTGTTCTTATTGATGTTGCTCACGTTCGATTAAGCTTCCGCTAAATTGGTTGTAGAAGTAGATCTAGTATTATGCTTTAGTACATTGGATATATCAGTTTTATCTATAGGTGGTGAAATTTCTACATGGTATCAGAGGTAGCTGATTTGTAGAAGAATTCTACATGGTATCAGAGCTAGCTGATGTGTAGAAAAATTCTACAAAAATTCTACATTTATTGGTTCTTTAGGTTTAACTTTGTAATTGGAGAGATCGTTAATTAGGGTAGTTGTGTATCTATCATCTCCAAATTTAGTTAAAATCTTCTCTTGAAAAACATACCAACTATTAATAGAACCTGATGGTAATGAGAAGTACCATGATCCTGCTGCTCCTTGCAAAGTATACGGAAATAATCTTACAACTTCATCTTCTTCCACTACATTCAAGTTAATGGACAACATGAAATTGTTTATATCTTCCTCAACAAGTAGGCCATTATCAGGATTGAATTTGGGTAACCATTTCTCTGGATAAGCTAGCAATTGATGTAAAGGCCCAGCCATCCTAACAACTCCTTGGTTTTTCCATGGCCTCAGAGGATTCTGTGCCATTGCTAGTATGTGAGTAGGAGAATATGTAACAGTAATTGAAGGCGATTGGGTAGAGGAGGATGTAGTTCCTGTACCTGTGTGAATCACGATCTAGAGTGGTGAGGCGAATGATTGATCTTGTGATGGTATAGATGGAATGAATGAAGATGAAGATTGAGTCAATGAGAGAACCTCGATGTGAGATTCAGATGGTGTTTTTTAGCTTTCTTACGACTTGGCAGAGGGAATTCGAATAGTGGGATTCCAAGTTTTTGACTCTGTGTTCTAGTTATCCATTGAGATGGGGTAAACTAAGAGGTAACACTATCTTGGGATAACTCAGATTCTTCTTGGGATAACGAAATCCCCTGTAATTTAAGAATCAAAGATTAGACTTCAGGGGCTTCAGTAGAAGAAGAATGATTTGGCTTCTTTGGGATTTAAACAATGCGTTATGTAGTTTTCTTTGCAACTTCTCTCTTAGGATCAGGAGATTTTGAATGCAATCGAGAAGTTGGAGGTGACAGTGAGGGAGTTTTACTCTTAGAATGGCCTGTTGATTTGGACTTACTTGCCATTCATAGTGAGGCCTTCCTTCTAGCGCCAAAATGTTGAAGCCTTGAAAATCATTGGTTACAACATGGGGGAAACCACCTGGTTCGGCCCTTGGTTGGCAGTTCCTTTTCAGTTTGGTATGGTGGCTCTGACTGGGGATAATGGGACTCATTTCCCAATCTAATTAATAATAATGTCAATGGGGTGATATGTGATATCTAGAGTAATGGTTAAGCTAAAATTAATCTAATATAAGCTAATAATCACATGTATATATATCCTAATGGAAACACTATCTAGCTATGACTATATCTGGGAATAAATTTGAGGTATGCGATCTACAATAATGTCCAAAAAAAATTGGTTATAAGGATCATTCAATTGCAATCAGAAATGAAATCGTTTAACAATAATCATTTCAGATAAATAGTTAGCCAAAACGATTGTGAAAGATATATCGCATAAGAAATTATTCATATATTCAACATAAAATATAGGCCATCACCATACAAAAGTGCAATAAATGACAACCAAGATTCAAACTTTCATACATAAACAACTTGAAGAGAAATTATTGCTTAGTACATAAGTAAAACAAAATTACAAGCTAAAATTACCATTTGTAATAAGTCTTGCTCATGTGATTCAACAATATTGATCTACTTCCAATCAATCCAACATCATCTAAGAGTACAAAAGTGCAATTTCAGTGGAAGATGCCAGATAAGATAAAAATAAATCCTGTTCCATTCATTGCACTAGAACTTCCTCAAAGGGACGGAAGTGCATGTTTTGAAGATTGTTTCTAATAAATTTCTGGACTCCTCTCTAAATGCACGAGAGGGGTTTATATACTAAACTACAAACTAAAAATAGATTATTACAAAAATAGTTGAGGAGGTTTAAACTACCTTCCTCAAATTATGCAAAATAAAACAAAAATAGAAATGAACATGGTGACTAACTATTCTGCATTTGATCTTTTAGATCTCAAATGTCTCTCATGAGCTTGAGCTGTGTCGGTTGGCTGATTTCAGATTTCAACTACCTAGTGAACACGACGTCGGTCAGTGTTGGCACCATTTTCTCCATAGAAGTTGTTAGGCATCGCAGGGTCATCCACTGGTTGTGAGGTTTCACTAAATGTTGCCAATATGATTCCTAGTTTAACCTAGTCATTTGCCTAATTGCTTCTCATTTTTCTTATGTTGCCTGCCTCCACTGTAGGTCAAGCTGTTTCACATTAGGAAGAAAACCTGGAATGGACTCTACCACCAGGTTGGCACTATGTAATTTTTTGTTAATATTCTCGATAACATTGTTTGCTGTTTCTGCCACGTCTATTGTTTCCTTTTCTACCTCTCTAAGCCGAGAATCCCAGTTTGCAAATAAGATTTCTTTGTGTGACTCCTCTAGATTAGGTAAGTCAGCCTTTCTCCCATCTTCTAAATTCTGCCAAGTGATGAAGTCAGAGGTTCTTTCAATATCTCATCATATTCAAGCCTCATTTCAATGATTTGACTCGTCAGTTTGTCGCTTTTTTCGCAATAAGAATTCCATTGCGAAATATTTTGGCATAATAGTTCCTTTTGGTGCATCAACTAGGAGTTAAGGCCAAGCGCTTCAATAATAAACTGATCAATTTTGGGATCATCCTTATGCAAATCAATTATTTCTTGTAACTGCGCTTCCTTGTTTGCTAAACTGGCTTGATGTCTTATTTGTATCTGCTCAAACTCTTGTTGAAGCTTAGGTAATTGTGTTTCTGCTTGTTGGTTGGATTTTGCTTGTTGTAATTGTTGTTCAAGCAACATAATATTATTTGTTTTTTCCTTCAGCAACATTTTCACCTCTATTTCTTTGTCTATAGTCGTTGTAGTATAGGCCCTTGCAAACTGTGACAGTCTAGTAAGGTTGGCAGATGGGTCGATGGGTGAGTCTTTCCAGATGATATCCATCGGTTCATTATCTGGGGTAGTAGTAGTTGTAGCATCCAATTTTATTTTCTTCCTTTGTATTTTAACAACTACTTTGTGTTGTGTGATATAGAACACATCTAGAGGGGGAATCTCCTCAATTCTCAAAACAATTTCAGAGGTGGGAGTGACAAGAATGTGCTCTAACTCTTGAGTATTTACAGTCTCCTCTATTGTAATTTCTTGAGTTGCTTTCTATTGTGGAGTTTGCAAATCTGGCGTTTGTTCCTTTGTATGGAGCTTTTTATTAAAGTTCTCCCGTTCTTCCTCTAAATCAATCACCAGGGGTTTTATTGGATGGGTGGAGGTGGAATGGATTTCAGCCTGTTTGCTAGCTAAATTTTGGTCAACTATCTTTTTTTGTAGATTGGGTTGTATCGTTTCTGACTCCCTGCTTCTGCTTTTCCCATTTTGTGATTGTTGCTATGACTACTCTGACTCCCTGGTAGACTTCTCTTGGGATTCTTCTCCAGAATCAATTTTAGAATGTTCTTTGGAATCCCCTTCTAGGCTTACACTGGGAGTTTGCTCCCTTATTGGTTTAATCAATAATTGGTCCAATGGGACCTTCAATAGCCTCCTTTCTTTGTACTCGTGAAAGGCTTCAAGATCTTCTTGATCAAAAAGTAATTGTGCCATATGCTTCACCTTTGTGAACGTGTTCTTCTGTAAAAAGATGTCATCAAATGCATCTTCCTCATGACTAAATATTTTCACTTTTACCATGGTGGTAAAGTCTTTGACAGTGCCAAAAGGGTCATATTGCCTTCCTGGGAATTTAGGTAATTGTAGAGATAACATGATCTCTACTTCTTTGAATGCATGCCCCAGGTCATGCAATGGAAATTCTTGTAGGTTTTAACCCCGTACAAAAATTACCTGCATACGAATTCTAAATCACAGGAAAAATAAAAATGCGAGAGCATAACACATAAACCACATATACACAGAGATTTCCCACTGGATCTCAAAACCGAGACTACCAGCTTGATTTTTCATTTATATTCCTTTCAATGTTACAATACATATTTATACATGCCGAAGCATCAATACCATGGACCGAAAACCATCGCATCCAAAACTATGGACCGAAAAACCATAGGTAGGTTCGCCCAACGTAATATAGGGTCCAAATTTTTTTTTTTCGGGGCGCTGCCCCAAACCCCGTAGA
>APFE030440050.1:0-12451 GCA_000404065.3 Pinus taeda | reverse complement strand
ACAACTCTATTATACCAAAAATAATACATTTGAATTTATAATTTTCACATCCATATTAACTATAACAAATATTTAAAAATAAAATATTGATAACATGTAATTTGTTAATCTTAAAATGAGTGCAACATAAATACTCAAAATTCTCTTTTGTTCACTTCGATATTAAAATACTTTACACACTTTCTCCTCCTCCTCTTCTTTTTTTTTCACATATAATAAAATTAAATATATTAAAAATCAAATAAATATTTCTATTAACAAACCTTACTCCTTAAAATTTTATGGGTAGCCTTTTTCCTTTTTTTATTATTAAATACAAAATATTTTATTAATAAAATAAAATTTCACTCTTTCCTTAATAACAAATATTTTTTTGTTACAATATTATTTATACTAAGTTTTACCTTATTCCACTCCCTTCCTCTTCCCTTGATAATGTACTAGCATGTTTGTTTCATTTATTTTTTATTGCCTTCTAAATGGAAATGTACATGAAAGAGTAAACAAGTTTACGTCAGTATTTCACTAGCTAGCTTACCATCTCCAAAATTGCATTCTACATGGAGAGACGTTAGATATGAAAATAGTCATAGAAACTAAAAGACTAAAATGAGTGCACTAATACAGGTTGAGTAGGCAGAGGAAATAGATTATAAGATCAAAATACAAAATTACAATAGAGGAATTAAGTAGAGGGATTTGAATCAGTAGTGGCAACTTGAATTGAGACTTCACTATTGTTGGGGTTTCTACTATTCAGAGGAGGAATACCCAAGTGGTGGTTAATATGATCCAAGCATTGGGTGTTGATGGAGGTATTCCACAGAGTGAAATATATTTGCTTTGTGCTCAAAACGATTCATTAAAATGCTGCCCAAGAGAAACTTCAAGTGCCAAGTATAGGTTGATGGTGTACATGTATTGGTTGAAGTTGCCTCCAGTGTGGCCCACATTCGGAACCTAGTCAGCTAGCTTAGTGAGAATCCCTGTGTCAGATTTGTTGCCATGTTGAGGCTTCTTCATGTTCTAGGCGGGCGAATTCTTCCTGAATGGGTTCACGGTTGAGATCCTAGAATTTGGCAGTAATTTCTTCCAAGTGTTGGGTTGTTTGAGAGTGGCCCTAAGAGGCATACTCCCGATAATATGCTTCACCTTTGCGAACAAGTGCCCATTGTCAGGTCATGGGAAAAGCAACAACATAACGACATAATCCAAAGGTCCAAGGCAAGGGGGGAGAGCATAATTCCAAGAAATAACAACCACATAGGTGTTGGAAATGTGTTCACTACTAGGGGAGGGTGAATCAGTAGTGATGGCCTTTATATCAATTTTAAAAGTTTTTTACCACAATATCAAATAGCCACACACATCCACCATATTAGTTTATAAAAAATATAAAGCAACAATAACTCATAAAATAATAACATGAGAAACATCAACACAAACAAGCACACATAAGAACACAAGTATTTATGGTGGAAATCCTTTTGGGAGAAAACCACCCTACTACTGCTGCACTGCTCAATTATTTTATTAATATGTTGAACAAATTTTACATGGATTAGCTTACATCCATAAGCCGGTAGACTCAACTTCTTTTACAATATGATGACACATATCAGACATGAATATTGTTTCTCTCACGGATCTACGAAAATATATCCGCTGGAAGCTCCCACGACCAACGATCCTCTCCCAACTAATATTGGACTATCCAACTCCAACTAGATGGAGAAACATCTTCCTTCTACTGAATCTGCCAAATCACTATCTACTCTAAAGCTTCCACTCCTTCAATTCATCCATGCAAACCATGTTTCGTAAATGTTTCATACTAGGTTCTCAATCTGCCCAACATGAGCAACCCAACAACACCATCATTTTTCACAACAAATCTAAATCAAGAACTTTGTCCTGGAGAGAGTTATTTCTTCACTTCTTCTCACACCAAAACACTGCTCTCAAATACACCACAAGCTCCCAATTTTCTACCACAAACAACACACAAATTTTGAATCTTCTTCTCAACTCTATCTCTGATTTTTGCACACAATTCTCTGATAAAACTCTACAAAACAATGTGAGCAGTTGTTGCAATTTCTGCTCTCTCACAATGCCTCACAATGGCATACTCACACACTCTCAAGACCACCAAGCCAATAGATTCAAACGCTTCCTCTATTTATCATTTTTCTTTGCTAAGCCACTTAGAAAATGTTACAGGTTATGGATCACTAAACAATTCTTTACACACGCTTCAGATTTAGTTGAGATAGGCTTTTTGACCAAATCAACCACTAACTCCACTAACCCTTTGATATCTTCAACCATGTTCAATTTCTAGAGGCTCCACGAACTTTTTTGACCATATGTCGAAAAATTTCGATCAAGAACATCTCCACAACAGAAAAATCAATTGAGTAGCGTGAGGAATGCAGAGAAAAACTTGTGAAATCCCCCAGTCGCATTGGTTCCATGTGATTGGAACCTTCAGAAGCACTCATAGGTATGTCTGTTAGTGACTGAAGCTTTTCAATTGCTCCCATGACCCATCACCCATGTGATTGGGGTAGAGGATGGTCAAAAATCAGTGAAATCAGCTCAGATTCTACTCAACCTTCTTCCAAAGCTTGACAAGCCTCAATAGGACCTTTGAAAGTCACTCACACCTCTACAACACTTCACCAAGTCACTACCATATCACCAACACCATCACAAGTAAAACTAGGTTGATTAGGATGCCAACCAACATGCATATTAAACATCTGGGCCATCAAACTTCTCTACGACATCTCTGCCATCAGTATGTAGCTCCAGTACCTATCAGACATCCTCTAACACCTGTACAACCATCTCAATTCCTCTCCAAGCCCTATATATCATAGCATCAACATGTGGACCTACTCTGGGACATGGAGATCTAATCAGTAAGGCTCGTCATCTCTAAACCCTTTAGCATCCACCAACACCTGTATGCAGTAAGATGATTAAGGAGATCATCATATCTCTACTTTGTATTGACAATGCAACACAACTGCACAACTAATCATCAAGGCAACTACAACACACCATCATCCAATTCAATAACAACAACATGAACATAAAGACCATGACAACCTATGCTCACACTCTCTATGTATCATTTGCAAATCACTGCTCCATCCCCACATATCCATGCTAGTAGACATGCCAAAGACCATCTATTTATAATCCATACATAAGCCATCTGCAACCACACATACACATGCATAACCAAATCACTTGCAACCTAAGCAACCAGGTTGACATCAATGCCAACCAACAACACATATCCAACACACATCAATGCCAACAATAGGATGGGTACAAGAGCAAGTGGCTAAAGACCAAAGATAACCACATAGTAAGAAAAGCAAGGGTGGGCAGAAGCCAGCCAAAGGATTGAATTTGACAATAAATGGAGAAGTCAGGGGCGATGTGATTGACACACCAATAGATATACATAACAAGTATACGAGAGTAACAAGGGAAAGCTAAAGAAGGATAAATAGGCCGCAAAAGAAGGGGGGTTGTAGGGAATGAAATCAGACTCAAGAGAATCCAAAGATGAGACTGGAGAAAGAACCCAAGCCAAAATGAAAATAAGACTATGGAGGGGATTAAAACTAGAATAGAAGCCAATGCCGACAAAAGTCTATTGATTTTTGGAGAGGTTCACCCCATATGTGCTTGAAGGATTCACTACAAGGTTAACAATGTGCATGGCACTTTGGAGTGATAATGGAAACAATTGCTCAGTGTGCCATGTTTTAGAGTCGTCGTCCATGGAAGTAGGATTTTCCAATTAGAGGAGAACAGGAGGGGGAGCAGGGCGAGAGAGCTAGGCCTAGCTAAAGCTCACAAAAGTGGGTCAGCTAGTGCCCACAAAATGATTTGCATGGGCAGACATAAAATGTAATGACCATAACAGCCCAAAACTTGAGCTAGTCAAGAATGAGAAGGGGAATAAGTAAAAACTTCGGGAGGGAGGTGGAAGATAACAGGGAATGATAATTACACTTTGCACGAGCGAGACTAGCATGGCCTAGCGTTTCGAGCTAGATTCAATACAAATGACATAGATTGGCATAATACTAGGGCTAACTAAGTCCTTGACCGATGCTCCTCGACGTGACAACATATAAAGTTTGGTTATGGGACCATGTTGCCACGTCCTCAGCCATTTGACTTAAAGAAGTAGTGGCAACCCACCTCCCCCTCTTTTGCGTACCTGTCACCCTATCCAAGATCTCTACTACCATGTTTTTTCTTTTTTTCTTTATAAGAACGGTTATGGGATTTCATTAACTAATTGGCTAACGGCCTCAAATTTGGTTACAGGAGAAGGAGCAGAACTCCGCATGGCTTTCCAACAAGAGGAATAAAGCTCCTACTCTTTTCAACTTCCTTTTTTTAAATTTGGTATAGTGAGCTTTTGCTGCTAATTTCCCAAGCTGAAAGATACAAACAAACTGTTGTAAAATAAAGTAATAAAACATGTCTCTTTAAGGGATTAGTTCCCAAAGTGAACTGCCTTGTTTTCCTCGATGTCAACTTCTTTGTTATTGTTTCTTAAAACATGAAAGTATTTCAGATTTAGGGACTTTGTCATGCTTTTGATCCTTGTAATTATCCTTGCCAGATGCAGTTCTGCTGGGTTGGAATTGTTCACCACTGAATTTATGATAACGTGGGAGTCTCCAAAGACATTTGCCTCCTCAAGTCCCAGCTCTTTGAGGAGTTTGATACCTTGGAAGAGGGCCATCGCCTCAGCTTGTATGCTTGAGGAATGGCCTAATCCCCAAGCAAATTTGTGTGAATTAGTGTCATCTGGATTAATGATAAGCCCTCTCGCACCAGCAATTCTTGGATTCCCTTTTGCTACCCCAACAAAGAAGAGAGAGGGAAGTGGTTGATTGGACAGCCAATACTAAAAGTCTCCTTCATTTTTCCTGATTTGCCATTCTTTGAGGGATGAAGGGGAGCTGCTCAATTTTTGAAATTTGAAATTGAGAACAGATCCCAAATCTCTGTCCTGGTGACTTAGATTTAAATCATCTCCCTTGTCTTCCAGCCACTCGACTAGCTGACTTTTCATTGAGTTGGCAACTATTTTGTAGTCTTGTTCCTTACTCTAGAATATCCTTCTGTTTCTTTCCAACCAGACTTGCTAGCTGATAAATTTAGGCAGAGCACTCCACGTTGACCTGATTGTTATATTTTTTGGAAGAGGGCCTAAATATCTGGTCATCCAGCCTGCGAACAGTCCCGAAATTGAGGCGGGGAAAGTGAACTTGTATTTCCAGGACACAAGAAGCTCCTGCCAAATAGAGATTGCGAACTTGCACTCGACCATGATATGAAAGGCGGTTTCTGAGTTTTCTTTGCACATCATGTAGCGAGAGGGCCCATAGATGCCCCTTTTCTGGAGCCTGTCTTCTGTGAGAATTTTTTTATGGCAGAGAAGCCAACATAAGTGGTCTATTTTGGGATTGAAGGGATTTTCCATATGCCAACCCAGGGAGCAGGATTGGGGGGCACATGGGGACGCTCAAGACACTTAGCGTATCCCTGAGCTACCGTGTAGCCTGCTTGAGTTGAGCCCCAACCTCTCACGTCCTGCCTGTGCTCATGAGTGGGAGCCAGTCAGTGTAAATTTATGTAGAGCGTAGCCAACTCTGAGTGCAGTGTGAGAGGAACAGGGAGTTGCTTCCAACCCGCCCAGGCATCCTCCTTCCAAGTCGATATTTCCCTCAGAGTATTGATGTTCTCCTTAGACGTCCAACGCTTCAACTGTGACGTGCCTCTCAACTCAACCAACGGAGGTCTACCCAGGATACTATCATTCCACAAATGTATTCGTTTACCATTCCCTGGGATCCAGAAAGCGTAATTGCTTATCAGCGAGCCAATTCTGTTGATGAACATACTGAGAGGAGTTCTGAGTTGATTTTTGGGCTGTTCCAGGCATCTGAGTCTAGTTCCTCTGAAGTATTTCCTCCACAGTGCAACCTGTACCCAACCTGGATTAGGCGCTATGATTTTCCAAATCAATTTGGCTCCCATGGCTAGATTTTGAACTCTGAGATCTTTGAAGTTCAATCCTCCCTTGTAAATTGGCTTGGTGACTATTTCCTAGTTGACTAGGGAAATTCTCTTCTCGTTTTGTTTGCCTCCTTTCCAAAAGAACAGTCTGATTAGCTCCTCCATCCTTTCGATGATTCCAACAGGTGCCAGAAGGACTGAGAATTTGAATAATAGAAGACTGTTGAGCACTACCTTAATGAACACTAATTTTCCGACGATATTGAGCCAAGAAGATCCCCAGGCTTTCATTTTTGTTTTGAATTTGTCTAGCTGCAGGTACCAGTATTTGCTCAAGGCCCTCCTATGGAAAATTGGTAGCCCAAGATATTTAAATGAGGACCAGGTAGCAGAGGCTGCAAATCCTAGGCATCTGGCTATTGAGTTTGCAGTTGAAACGGGGATATTCCAATAATATATATTGCATTTGTCCTTGTTTAATACGCTGCCTGAAACCTTACTGTAGTCGTCCCGAAATTCTTTGAATTTAATAGTTGAGTGAAGAGAAGCAGCCCCCAGCAGTAATGTATCATCCGCAAAAAGGGCATGGTTGATCTTTTTTACCCCTCTTGCAATGCACAGGCCAACAATTTCATGATCTTGTTGCTTTTTATCTAGGTAGTAGCTGAGGACAGAGGCCTGGAGGACGAATAGGGGGGGTGAAAGGGGACACCCTTGCCTCAGCCCTCTTGAGGCTTTGAAAAAATCAGCCGCCCTACCATTCACCAGGGGGACAATCCAAGGTTCTGAAATACATGCTCTGATCCACTTGATGAAGTTTTGACCGAACCCCAGTTTATGTAGTGTAGAAATTTTGAATAATATGACACTTATTCATAGAGTATCCTGATTATACACTATTTGCGGAGTCATGCATAATACATAACCTCCTCTATGTTGATCATCAATTTAGCCGTATTAAGAAACATTCGCATGCGCACATTGAAGCATCAATCACACATATCAACACAGTATGTACTCGGGGAAAGCATAAATATGAAAACCCCCAACTATCTGTATACTATATTGAATGAGAACATGTAACAATACATAGTACAATACTCCTCGCAAGTACTCAGTACTATCTCCACCTGTTACACACAAACTAGCTCAGATCTGAATCAATCACAGGCTGAAATCTCCTCCGCTGCTTGCCTGCCTCGACTGCGCAATCCTACATGAGAATGGATTAGAATGGCTGGACCAAACTCATATTTACCTTGTGTAGCACTACACAATCCTCATTGGCAATCTCAATCCATGCATGTGCAAATCTCATGCACAACTATAGTCACAATTGACAGTTGTCTTGCCCTTTCACTCACCTCTAACACTTGTCTCCACTGAAATGTCCATGCACTGAGTTAACTAACTTATTCTTTAGTTTATTTATGAGTCAATAATTAGTGAATTAATTAATAATTAATTCACACCACTCATCACTTAGTCTATCGATCAATTAGACTAAATACAACTAGTTAAACTACGTCAAACTGAACACAACTCCATCAACTCCTAAATCAACTCCACAAAACTCAATCACTGAAGTTCTAACTGGAGTCCTTCATGCAATAACTCAAGTAACCCATAGGAAACACGTATTTCCTTCTGGCAACTGCATGTGCCACATCCGTAGCTCGAACTGAAGTGCTCCAAGAGGATAAGATAATGTTTATAGTCCAAATATTACCAAGGGCTAATAATATTTGATTGTTTCTATTTTTTAGCCTGGCAGTCTAAAAATAGACTCTGATCACACCGTTGTGAACCAAAAATAGAAGTCCATCTATTTTTCCCAACATGACCAATCATCCACAAATAGCATCCTGCAACTCATAGACCATGATCCATATGTCTAAAAATAGACTTTGCGCCAAAAATAGCCCGTGGGCCCACTTAGTGAAGGTGACTTCTTTTCACTAAGCTCCATCATCTTGTTGCATTCTCAACATGTAGTACATCAAACAAAAAATTATGTCTAACACGATCAAATTCATTTGCTAGATCTAGTTTAATAGCCATACCTTTTTCTTTTCGATGAAGGCTGGAGTGGATCGCCTCTTGAACCAGCACGAAATTGTCAATTAGCTATCTGCCCTGAATAAATCCACCTTGGTTATATGGGATGATTTTGGGAAGAATTCTTTTCAACCTGTTTGCTATCACTTTGTTTATAACTTTGTATCCAATATTACATAAAGAAATTGGGCGAAATCTGTTGAAAGAATTTGCTCCTTTCTCTTTGGGAATGAGGGCGAGAAAGGTTGAATTTGTGTAGCCTCCAATCTTCTGGTAGTCTTGGGAATTCTGAATCATTTTGAGGAACTCCTTCTCAACGATCTGCCAACAGGTTTGGAGAAATCTAGGCGTGAAACCATCTGGTCCTAGAGCTTTGTCAGGATCCATTGCAAAAAGGGCCTCCTTGACTTCCTTGTGTGTGATTATGCTTTCAAGTGCCTGGTTCATCTTGGAGGTGATAAGGCTAGGGACAGCTTCCAATAGGCTGTCATTATGCTCAACTAATAGATCCTCCCTGTACAACTTCCCAAAGTGTTCTGAGGCTGCCTTTTTTATGCATGTAAAATCCTTAAGGACGTTGTTATCTTCTTTTATTCCATGATGGAATTATGCCCTTTCCTGGCTTGGGCTTGTTTATGAAAAAAAAAGGAGTTTCTATCGCCAGATTTAAGCCAAAGACTTTTGGACTTGAGCCTCCAATATTTCTCTTCTGCCAGGCAGGCCTTATGGAAACTTTGCTGGAGCCTAGCCTCCTTTTCCAACTCTTCTTTAGTAATTTCGGTTGCTTCAAGATGAAGGTGCTGACTTTCTAGCTCGGTTTGGATTATTTTCCTTTGCACAGCAGGGTTGGGCAGGGTCTTAGCCCAATTTTTTAACATGGCTTTAATTCTTCTGAGTTTTTCCTCCCAAAAAAAGAAGGCGGATCCCTTGACAGGGTCCTTCCAGCAGTCTCTGACCTTTTCCATGAAGTCTGCCTCTTTGATCCATAGAGAGCTGAATCTGAAAGGAATAGGCCCCAGGTCCTTGGGGGTCAGCAACTCTAGGCTAATGGGCTTGTGATCTGATACGCTGCTGTGGAGAATGTGCGTTCTAGCTTCTAGTCCAAGAAGCAGGAAGGAGCTTTGCACCAAAAATCTGTCAAGTCTTGCCGCTATGTGACCCGACCCAACTCTCTTGTTTGACCACGTGAACTTGCCAGTAGTCGGTTTAATGTCAATCAAATCCCAATCTTGCATGATATCTTCCACTAATTCTCTTCCAGGATCCCTGACTATATTGCCTCCTCTTTTTTCTGATGAGAGGAGGGTGAGGTTGAGATCTCCGACTATGATTATATTCTCCAAATTTTCTAGATTTGCCAAGTCTTTGATGGAGTCCCAACATGACGTTTTCTCCCCTACATTGTTAGGAGCATATACATTGACCAGACAAATAATTTCCTTAGATTCTAAGTGCTGCAATTTTAACAAAATCTAATGCATGTTCAGGGACTCAGAGATTAAAGAGAACTTATTTGGATTCCAGAGCGACCCAAGTCCTCCCGATGCTCCACAGGCAGAGGTTGCTTGCGCTCCGTCTTTTTGCCAAATTTTTTTGCTTCCCTAGAGGAAGGTTGAATCCTCCAATTTAGTCTCTTGGATGAGAAGAATATCCGGGGCTTCCAATCTTATTAAGCTCTTCATAACTTCTTCCTTGGCTTTGGTGCCCAATCCCCTACAATTCCAGGAGACTATCTTCATCATTTATTTTTGTTGTGATGAGCTCCTTTAGAGCTCTGGGTTTGGATCCTCTTCATCTCCGGGGTTTTTGCTAAAAGTTTCTCTAGTGTTGCCTGGCTGCCCTGAAGCTTGTCTTTGTATGTTTCTTGATCTCTTTTTTCCTTTGTTGACATTCGCCCTCTTGTGGATCTTCTAGGGGTAGACTATGATTCCCTTATTTCCCCTTCTTCCTCCGAATCCTTGAACTCTTGGGTTTCCTCTTCTTCTTTTGACATCTTCCCTTTGGATCTCTCCGATACACTTGTGGACTTAGGTGGAGAGGTCTCCTTCGAAATTTCTGGCTCCTACATATTCATGATTTCAGATCCCAGTATCTCAAATTTGTTCCCTTGGCTTTTGGCTGGATTCTGAGCAGGCCTCGCTTGTGGAGCTCTAACATTTGAATTTGCGTTCTTCCGGAGTGAAGTTTTGGGTCGCTTTGCCTGATTCAAACCTTCTTCCTTCCCTTTTTCTTCTACCCCTTTGGTTGGAGTCTCTAGCGAAGTGTCCGTAGACGTGACACTTCCGGCATTTGAAAGGCAACTATTCATAGTCCAATTTCTGTACATGCATCCAGTGACCTACCATTATTTTGATGGCTTCTATTAGTCCGACCTCCAGATCTACCTCCACACAAATTCTGGCACAATCGTACTGGTCTTTGATGTTGGCTTTGTCTATGAACTTCCCAAGAGAGTTTCCTATATGTTTCAGAGAGTCCCAATTCCAGCAGTGAACGGGGAGGTTGGGGAGCCGTACCCAGACCGGGATCGCTGAAGGCACGTCCACCGCCGGATCGAAGTCTGGCGTCCATTTATTTAAATACAGTCCTTGAGGGCCCATGAAGTAGGGGCCATTCCTGAAAATGAGATCCTTGTCCTCTTTTTAAGAAAATTCGAATAAGAAGTATCCTCTTCCGAGGAAGTAAGAGGTTACCTTGTTCTTTATCAGCGGTGCCCAGTTTCTAGCAACCCAGTTCTCCGTTGATTTTGGGGAAGGCCAGAGGCCCGTGAACTGATCGACCAAAGCATGATCTGCCAAGGATAAAGCTAATTGGATCAGACCTTCAGGCGGAAGAGCGATCTTGGGGATATCTTCTAGCTTTTTCACGAACTTAGCAACTTCTACACATTTTTTCTTAGGCAGAGAGGCCAGCAAAGATTTGAAGGCCTCAGTAGCGGAGGGCGAGGAGGGGAGGAAGACCCCTGGGGGGAGTCAGCTCCTCCATGGAGGGCCAATAGATCTAAACCTAGACGACCGCAGGTTGAAGTAGAGCCCTTAGCAGACACGCCGCAGGGATCGGGATACATAGAGGGCGGGCGCGAACGCAACTTCCAAACCCGCGGATTGCAGATCTCGTAGGTTGCAGAGTGAGAGCTGAGCGTGTCCTTCGAAAAAACCTCTTTCCCGTACTTGCATTAATCCTCTACTACCATGTTATCCATACCTGGTTTTTCTTTTTTCTTATAAAACTTGAAAAAATTTATTTATTTATTATTTATTTTTTTCTTTTAATTAAATTAAAAATATAAAAGAAATAATTTACAATCAACATATTAGATTTGTCTTTTGTTTAAACTTATTTTTTTATAAATTCCAATTATTTAATAATCAATAATTTTTACAATTAAAAAATTAATAGAATTTTGATATTAAAATATCAAAAAATCAGATAAAAATATTTATATTTAAATGCAAATATTTTTTTAATAATAAAAATATTATAAAATTAAATTAAAACATTAATAATTTAAGGAGAGTGCTGGAAAAAATAAAATCAAACCTGACAAAAGCTGGCCAAAGATATTTATAAGAGAGCTTTCGCGCTTTCATCTATATAGTGTGGGGAATTTAAATTTTGAAATGCATGCGTATGGAATGGGTGGCTCCGTTATCGCCAAAAAGTTATAACTTATTAGTTTAAAGCGTTTTGACGGTTTGAAACGGAGAATATATGGAATTGACAAATATTTTATTTTGTAATTCATTTTAGAATGTGATGTATTTAAAGACATTAGAAAAAGTTATGAGAATATTTGTAAAAAAGAAAAAATAAAGAACTAATAGTTTTACAAACTATTTTTAATCTAGTGGACCTTAAAATATCGTTTCATTTCATTATTTATAATTTTTTTCATATTAAATAATAGGTGTATTTTACAATTTTTCATGTTTTTTGTATTTCTGCATTATAAGTTTTTTTTTTAATGTAAAATTTTACTTAAATTATGATGGAAAGTAATTGATAGTAAACATGTTATTTATTTGAGAATGAGCTATTTTCAAAGATTTTATTTTTGGATGGTTTTCTACATTGCTTAAAAACAACCAATTTCTCTACAAATATCTAAAAACTATGTATAAATATTACAACCATATCTATAAATTATGGCGCGTTAATGTTGCAATAAGACCTTCAAGTCCAATAAAATGTTTGAAATATATATATATATAAAATACATGTTTTTTCAAAATTAAATATTATACATTGCATTGTTCAATACTAAACTAATAATGATTAAAAAGAAAATCACTCTAAAATCTTATTTTGACAAGGAATAATAAATACATTA